>JAXIVD010000861.1:0-27500 GCA_036785275.1 Cancer borealis
TCAGCTTAATCTACACACCCTCTGATGGAGCTGATGGGACAGTCCTGAAAGCGTGTGTTTGATGATGCTTCTCTGCCCATCTGTCACACTGCAGGATAGAGCTCAGAAGAGCCCTGAGCAACTTTCCAATAATTTCAGGTTTTGCAGACTAATAGTTCACTTGTTATAGCGACTTCTTTGAACGTCGGCACACTGCTAGTTTATTATTTTGATGAGTGAATGGAACATATGCATTCTTGAAATTAAGTGTAAATTTTTACCTTTTATATTTCATGAGAGTAAGTCCTTTTTGTAAGGTGGAAAACAGGTTGTGGAGTTTGAATTGATATTTGTTCGTATCTCTTTGCATCTCTTTGCCATAGATAATTCTCGGATGACTCCAACAATGGTTTCTAAATTTGTGTTTTGTTTAATAGATATAAAGCTTTTTTTCAGTGTCACAATATCCAGCAGTTATTACCTTTTTGTAGATTAGTTCTTTTATAAATGCTTTAAAGTAGGAGAATGATGAGTTGTCAAATACGGGCAGGCTGGAAGTACCAGCTAGGAAATGATATTTCATCTGGCTAGTATACTTAAACCAAAACTGCCGTACATCATGAATGTGCTGAATAGTAAGCATTACAGTATGCTCCTGAACAATGGAAAATGTTATTGGGTTCTATTGGTGCCTATTAAACTCTGTAATATTATACTATTGATTCCTGTTGATACAAGCATCTTGTTGACTAAACACCAATCATTGAACTTATCTTATATGCATCATTTGCTCTATTGGAACTAGCCAAAATGCCCTCACAGGTACATAGTGTTAGAGACTATCAGTGTTTCTACAATTTAGATTGAAGCTTCAGTTGCCATGTTTTTATAATTGCTTAAGACTCTGAACCTGCTTGCCTCTCGTTCCTTTCACTTCCTCTGGTGACATTATGAGTCAGTTGTTTCAAACAGTCATCAGCCAGTATATGTGTGTGTACACACACGCACCCTGCTACCTAGTGGTCCAGTTCGAATGAAACCCGCCTGTCACCTGGCAAGAAGTGGGTTCGAATCCTATCAGGATTGTGGTAGAGATTTTTCACCTGACCGGTAGTAGTACTGTCCCCCTTGAGCAGGAAGGGAATGTGTCGATGTAGATACACACACCCCTCACTCACTCACCACACAACACACACACACACACACACACACACACACACACCACCACCCCACCCCCCCCCCAACACACACAACACACACAATACCTGTATGGTTACAACTAGGTAAATAAACACACACACCCACACACCACCACACCACACACTAAATGTACATCAAATGAAGAAAAACAGGACAAATAATAGATACGAGACCAGGACACATGAGTAGCCTCAGGCCCATTGTATATTATAATTAAGTAAATACACTCACACACACACACATCACACAGTAATGTTTCCTCTAGCAACTGGTACACAACAAGAAATGACAGGTAATAGATATATCTGCCTGGAAATCTTGAATGGAACGCTAGAAATACTAAGACCACATGCAATAAGTAGTTCTTAAGTCATCCATATTTGAACACATGACTACAACTATACCACTCGTAATTTACCTATGAGAAATTACATGTTTCAGACAATGACTGAGGAAATCCACATTGATTCACAAGTGGGTAGACAATTTTGTCATACCTACACTACAATTCTCATGAGAAGTGAATCGTGATATTGGTACTAGTGTTTTGATGTCTCAAAATGGTTTAATGTTTCCGTTAATAGGTGAGAAGTAGGAACATGTAGTGGCTGAGTGAAAGCCATCTAAAAAGCAACTTGTCAGTAAGGGCATTGTTTCCATCATTAATTTGCACTGCAAGCATCCTATCTACTATGTCTAATATTTCAAGTAAAACCGCTTTGTGTTGTTAGAACACTACTGTTGCTAAAGTGTTTGCACAAATCACTAGATATTACTCTCTAGTATAGTACAGGCATATTCAAAAGCACCTCCGAAAAACTTGTTCATGTATATAGGAAACCTGAACACAAGCTAGAAAATTGAATTGTGAATACATGTATGATTGAGCATCATAACACAGTAAAGGCCTGGCTGAGTGAGAATACGGGTAAAGCCGCTTCTAATTGTAGAGAATGCTATGTCAACATTGTCGTTCTGAGCCTCATTCTTTAACTGATAATGTATGGGTTTTACATGATATCGCCTCTTACTTTGGTTTACGTGGACACTGTTATCATGGTTGAATCCTGTAATATGATGGGATAGTATACTTGGTGCGTAGTTGAGGGTCAGGGCGGTGTGTGTAGTTGATACATGAACAAAGAGTGGGTGGGCGGCATCGGAGGGCACATTTAGATGACCTTGGCTGATTGTAAGGTACATAACTTGGTCTTTGTCTTGGGATTTGGCATGGTAACATGGGGACGGGGGGTGGTGGAACACTGGAAGGAGACTGTTGTGTTGGGAGGTATAGATGTGGGACACACTACGGGGGGGGTCAATGTTTGTTTTGTACTTGGGGTTTGATTTATGTGATGTTGGCGGGGCGCTGTTAGGTGGGGGACTGGGGGGGAGTGGGTTTGTGTATGGGTTGACGCGTGTGAGGCGACGTAAGGTGGAGGACGAGGCGTGCTGTGAGTCGGGAATGTGTGGGGTGGAGATGTCTGTGTAGTGAATATGTGGAGTGTGTAGGTGTGCTGAGCGTGAGAGTGCTCGTGGTAAACGTGTGTCGTGTGTCGTGGTGTAGTGTGAGTGTGTGTGAGGTCGTTTGGTGTTTGTGTGATAGTGTCGTGTGTGTGTAGATGTCATGTGTGTGTCGTGTGTGTGTGTGTAGTTGGTGTAGCTGTTGAGTGTGTAGTAGTGTGGTGTGTAGGTACTGTATTCGGTCGTCGTAGTAGTAGTGTGATGTCGTAGTGTGTGGTAGAGTGTCGTCGAGGTGTACCGTGTTGTGTGTATTGTTGTCGGTGTGTAGAGGTAGAGTAGGTATGGTGTGTCTGTGAGGTGTGAACGTGTCGTGCTGTGTACAAGTGTGTGCTGTGTGTGGTTAGGGTGGAGTTGGGTGGGAGGGTGGGTTCTGGTGTGGGCTGGGTGTCGGGTGGACGTGTGTGTGTGTGAAGTGTGTGTGTGTAGTCGTCGCTGTTGTGTGATGTCCTGTGTGATAGTGTGCTGTGTGGTACGTAAGAGCGCGTGTCTTGTGCAGGTGGGTCGGGTGGTGAGTAGTACGTGTGTGTGTTGTGTCCGTGTGTAAGTCGTGTCGTGTGTAGTGTGTGATGGTGTGTGTCGCTTGTCGTGTGCTAGTGTGTGTGAGGTGGGAAGTGTGTGTGTGTGTGGTGTCGTCGTGCTATACGTGAGTGTGTGTGCTGTGTCTGTAGTGTGTAGTGTGTATAGTGATGACGTGTGGCTCGTAGGCTGTGTGGTGTGATCGTAGGTCCGTGTGTGTAGTGAGTCGAAGTGCCTGTCGTGTTGTCGTTGTGTGTGTGTGTGTCGGTGTAGTGTTCTAGTTGTCGTGAGTCGTGTGTGTCGTCGCTGTGTGTGTGCCCTCAGAAGCCTCCGATGTGGTGTGTTGTGTGTGAGTGTGCTAGTGTGGTGTGCTGTCGTGTGTCCTGTGAAGGTGTGTGGGTGCCTGCTGAGTCGAGTATAGGTGGTTCGGTTATGGTGACGTGTGCGTGTGAGTGAGTGATGTGTGTCGGGTGTGTCGTACGTAGTGTAGTGTGTAGTATTGTGTGTGTGAGTGGGAGTATGGCGTTTTTTTTTTTTGTCGGTGTGTTGGTGTGTTCCTGGCTATGGCGTGTCGGCTGCTGTGCTTGTGTGTGTGTTGTGAAGTGCAGACGTCAGTAGCTTTAGATCGAATGTGTCGTGTCCGTGTGTGAAGTGTTTGAGTGTGCTGTGTTGTCTTGGGTAGTACTTGTTGTGGTGTGTGTCCGTGTGTGGGTCGAGTGTGTGTGTGACGTTTGAGTTGTAGCTTGTGTTTGTTGTGCTGTAGTTTGTAAGTGTTCGTTTTCGTGTATTGTTGTGTGTGTGGGTGATGTCGTCGTGTCGTCGTGTGTGTCGCTGTGTGTGTGGTGTCTGTGTGTTTGTGCGACGTCGTGTGTGTCGTCTTGTGTCGTGTGTTTCGTGTGGTATGAGTGGTTCGTGTGTGTGTGTAGTGGGGTGTAGTGTGCTTGTGTATCAGGTAGGAGATGAGTGATGTTTGTGTGGGTTTGTTTGTCCGTGTGCTAGTGTCGGTGTGGTGTGATGGTAGTGAGTCTGGTGTAGTGTTTCGTGTGTGATTGGTGTGTGGTGGGTCGTGTGTGTTTGTGTGTGTGTGGTGTGTGTGTCGTGTGATTTTGTCGGTACGTGTGTGATGTTGTGTGTGTGGTGTTTAAGTGGTGTTATGTGTGTTGTATTAATGTGTGTGTGTGGTTGTGTTGTGTGTGTGTGTGTGTAAGGTTGTCGTGGAGGTCGTGTGTGTGAGAAGAGGTGTGTGTTGGTGTGGTGAGATGTGATGTGTGGTGTGATCAGTCAGTCGTGTGAGTTGTGTCACGTAAGTCAACTGTGTGCTGTGTGTATTGTGTGTAGTGGGCGTATGGTGCTGTGTGGTGTGTGTGTGTGGTGTGTCATAGCTGTGAGTGTAGTTCGTGTCGTGGTAAATGTGTGTAGTGGTGGAGCTGTGTGGTAGTGGGTGTGTGTGTGTGTAGTGTGTTGTGAGTGTTTGTGTTTGTTTGTTGATCGAAGTGTGTGGTGTGTATGAGTGTGTAGTGTGTCGTAGTGCTGTGTGTGTGTGGTCAGTGTGAGTGTGTTTGTGGTGTGTTTGTTGTGTGTATCTGTGTACGTTGTGAGTAGTGAGTGTGAGTGTTGAGTGTGCTTTGAGTGTGTTTCAGTCGTGTGTTGTTTGTTGTAGTGAGTAATGGGGTGTGTGTGTAGTAGTGTGTCCGAAGTGTGTGTGTGTGTGTGTGTCGTAAGCTCGGTGTCGTTTAGAGTGTGTGTTCATGTGTGTGTGTGCTGTGCTGTGTGTGTGTGCTGATGTGTGTTGTGTGTAGAGTTGTGTTGTCTTTGTGTGTGGTGTGTGTGTGTGCTGTAGTCTGTGTGTGTGGTGTGTGGCTGCTGTGTGTGTGTGTCGTGTAGTAGTGTCGAGTGTGTGTTTCGATGTGTGTGTGAGTCGTGATGATGTAGTCGTGGTGTGCTGTAGTGTGTGTGGTGTGCGTGTGTAGTGTGGTGTGAGTTTGTGTCTAAGTTCGTGGCTGTCGTAGTGTGTGTGTGTGGTGTGTGTTATGTCAGCTGTGTGAGTTGTCAAGTAGGGGCTGTGTAGTGTGTAGTTTGTTCTGTCGTGTTGTGTAGTGTGTGTGCGTGTGTGTAAGTGTGTGTTTCGGTTTAGAGTGAGTGTGGGGTCGTGTGGCTCGGTGCTGTGTGAGTGTTTTGAGGTGTGAGTGTTTGAGTGCTTCTGTGTTTGGGTTATGTGTGGTGTTTGTGATGTTGGGTGTGTGTGTTATGTAGTGGTGAGTGTGTGTCGTGTGTGTGACGGTGTCGCGTCAGTGTGTGTGGGTTTGTCGTGTGTGTGTGTGGCGTGTCCGTGTGTGTGCTCGTGTGTGTGTGTGTGGTGTGTGTGTGTGTGTGTGTCGATGTGTGTGTGTGTCGGTGTAGATGTGTGTGGGTCGCAGTGCTGTGTGCTGACGTGTGAAGTGGTGTAAGTGTGTGCTCGTGTAGCTGCTGCTGTGTGGTCGTCGCTCGTGTAGTGTTTGTGTGTGAGTGCTGACGCTGTGTCGTTGTGTGGTCAGAGGTGTGTTGTGTGTGTAGGTGTGTGTGTGTCGTGTGTGTGTGTGGTGTGAGTGCTGTGTGTCGGTGTGTGTGTGTTTGTTTGTTGTGTGGTCGTGTGAGTGTGTGAGTGTCGTCTGTGTGGGTGTGTGTCGTATGATGTGTGCTGTGTTTAGTGTCCAGCTGATCGTCTAGTGAGTGTCGTGTGTGAGTGCTCGGTGTCCCGTGTGTAGTCGTTCGTGAGTGTGTTTGTTGATTAGGTGTCGATTGTGTTGCGTGTGAGCTGTGTGTGGCGTTGTGCGCTGTGTGTGTGTAGTCGTGTAGTGTGTGCTGTCGTGTTCGTGTGTGTGTAGGTGTGTGTTGTCGTGTGTGTGTGTGTGTGAGGAGTGTGAGTGTGTAGTGTGTCGTGTGTAGCTGTGTGTGTAGGTTGTGTGTTGGCTGTTGCTGAGTGTCGTGTGAGTGTCCGTGTTTGTTTATTTGCGTGGTGTGGTGTGTGTGTGGTGTGTCGCTTAGTATGCGTGTGTGTGATGTCGTGTGTAGTGTAGTGTGGTGTGTAGGTGTGTAGTGGGTGTCGTCGGTGTGTGTCGTTATTGTCCGCTGATGTGTACGTAAGTGTGTGAGTGTGTAGTGTAGTCGTGTGTATGTGTTGTGTAGTTTGTGTGTGTGTGTAGAGTGTGTAGTGTGTGAGTGTGTGTGTGTGTATGATTGTGTAGCTGGTTATGTATTCGTGACGTGTGAGTGATGTGATCGTGTGTCCGTAGTGTGTGTGTGTGTACGGGTGTGTGTGGTATGGTTGTGCTCCGTGCTAGAAGAGTAGTGGAGGGTAGTGAGTGTGAGTAATGTGTCTGCTGTGTGCGTGTAAGTCGTGTCGTAGTGCTTGACTGCTGGATCGTAGTGTGTGTACGGGTGCTGTGTGTAGACGCTGGTGTGAGTCGTTGTTGTGTCGTTGTATTAGAGTGTAGAAGTCGTGTGGATGAGTGGGTGCTGTAAGTGTGTGTTGCTGAATGTCAGGAGTACGTGTGTGTTGTGGTGAGTGGTGTTTGTGCTGAGTTTTATTTGTGGTCGTAGTTTGTAGTGTGAGTATTGTCGTGAGTGAGAGTGAGTGGTGTAGTGTTACGTGTGTGTGTGTGTGTGTGTGAGTGTCGTGTAGTGTGTCGTGTGTTGTGAGTGTGTGTGTGTGTGTGTAGTTTTGTGTGTGGCGTGTGTGGTGAGTGCTGTGTGTGGCGTGAGTGGTCGTGTACGAGTAGTGTGGTGTCGTGTGTGCGTGTGTGGGTGTTTGTGCGTGTGGGTGTGTGGATTGTGTGATTGTGTGTGTTGAAGTGTGTCGGGTGTAGTGAGTGTGTGCTGCAGTGTGTCGTGTGTGGTGTGTGTGTAGTCGTGATACGTAGTGTGTAGTCGTGGTGTGTTTGGGTGTGTGTGTGTGTTTTTTGTGTGTGTGTGTATGTGTGTGTTGTGTGCGTGTAGTGTCGATGTGTGTGTGTGTGCTAGGTGTGTGTGTGTCAGCTGTGTTTGAGTGTTTGTACGGGTGAGTCCGTGTGTGGTGTCTTCGTAGTGTCGTCAGTGTAGTGTGTAAGCTGTGTGCTAGTGTGTGTAGTGTGGGTGGTGAGTTTTTGTGTAAGTGTGTGTGTCCGTGTCGTGTTGTGTTGTGGTCGTGTTGTAGTTTGTGTGTCCGGTTGTGTGTGTGTGTGTAGAGTGTGTGTGTGGTGTGTGATGTGTTTGTGTATGTCGATGTGGGTGTTCTGTGTAGTAGCTGATGTGCTTGGTGTGACGTGTGTAGTCGTCGTGGTGTGTCGTTTGCTGAGGTGTGTGTTGGTGTGAGTGTGCTAAGTAGGTGTGTTGTGTCGTGAGTGTGTTCGACGAGTGTGCTGTGTGTGGGTGGTAGTAGTGGGACTTGTTGCGAGTGTAGTAGTGTGTACGAGGGGTGTGTGAGTGTGATGTGTGTGTGTGAGTAGTCATGGGTGTGTGTGTGAGTGTGTAGAGGTGTGTGTGCTGTAGTGTGTGCGTAGTGTGTTGATGTGGTGTGTCGTGTGAGTGTGTGTGTGTTTAGTGGGTGAGTAGTCGTGGTGTGTGTGCTGTGCTGTGTGTGGTCGTGCGCTGTGTCGTAGTTTAGTGTGTGTGTTGTGTGTCGAAGTGTCGTGTAGTGTAGTCGTGTGTGTGTGTAGTGTCGAGTGTGTCGTGATGTGCTTTGTCGTGTATGTAGTGAGTGTCGTGTGTGGGTGTAGTTCAGTGTCCGTGTGTCGTGAATGTAAGTGCTGGGTGTGCTCGTGGTAGGTGTGTCAGTGTGTGCCGTGCTACGTAGTGTGGTGTGTCGTGTAGTGTGTTTGTGAATGTGTGCTTGTGTTCGTGTGTGTGAGTGTGTGTTGTCACGAGTGTGTGCTTTGTAGTCAGTGTGTGTGTGTGGTGAGTGTCGTGGTGAGTGTGTTGTTGTGTGTGTGTGTGTAGAAGTGTGTAGATGGTGAGTTTGTGTGAGTGATTGATAGATAGTGTAGCTAGTGGTTAGTGTGTGTGTCCGCTGTTGAGTGTGTGTGGTGTGTGTGTTGTTTGTTTGTGTGTGCTGTTGTGAGTTTAGTGTGAGTAGAGTGTGTGTTGTGTGAGTTTGGGTGTGTGTAGTGGATGTGTTAAGTGTGTGTGATGTGTGTGAGTGAGTGTGTGTCGTGCTGTGTGTGTCGGATGTGTCGTGTGCTGTGTGAGTGTGAGATGTTTGTTTGTGTGTGCTTGAGTGTGTGGTGTGATGAGTTTGTAGAGTGTGCGTGGGTCGTGTGTGTTGTGTAGGTAGTAGTGTGTGTGCTCGGTAGATGTCGTAGGTGTGTGCTGTGTGATGGTAGTCGTGCTGTGTAGTGTAGTGGTCGTGGTGTAGAGGTGTGTGTCGGGTGTCGTTGTGTGTGTTTGTTTTTCGTGTGTTTGTGTAATGTGTGTATTCGTGTTTGGTGTGTGTAGTGTGTGAGTAGTGTGTGTGTGGTGTGTGGTGTGTGAGTAAGTCGTGTGTCCGACGTGTCGTGTGTGTGTCCTGGTGCTGAATGAGTGTCAAGTGTGTGAGTGTGTGGGTGTGTGTTTGTTGTTTTGTTGCTGTGTGTTTGTGAGTGCGTGTTTTTGTAGTCCGTGTAGTCCGTGTGTGTGCTGTAAGTAGTCGTGTGTGGGTGTGATGTGTGACCGTGTGTAGTATCGTGTGTGTGTGTGTGTGTGGTTGTGTTTAGTGTGTGGTGTGTGTTGGGGTGTGGGTGTGTTTATGGTCGTGTGTGTGCTGTCTCTTGAGTAGTGTACGTGTACGTGTGTGTCAGTGTTGGTGGCTGTGTGTGTGTAGTCGTTGTGTCGTGTGTGTGTGAGTAGTCGTCGTGTTGTGTGTGTGTGGGCTGAGTTTGTGACTGTGTGTTGACCTCTAGGTGTGGTGTGTTCTGTGTAGTTGTCGTGTGTTTGTGTGTGTTGTGTGTGTTTGTGTGTGTTTGTTGTGTTTGTGTGTGTCGTGTGTGCGGTAGAGTCGTCGTCGCTGTCGTGTAGTGGGTGTGATGTGGTGTGTGTGTGTAGTTGAGTGGTGTTCTGTAGTAGTGTGTCGTCAGTGTGTCTTCGTCTTGTGGTCGTGTGTAGTCGTGATGTCGTCGTGTGTGTGTGTGTGGTGAGTCCGTGTAGTGTGTGCTCGTCGTGGTAGAGTGTTGTAGTGTCGTCGTGTGTGTAGTGTGTGTCGTGAGTGTGTGTCTGGTGTCGTTGTCGTGTTAGTCGTGTGTGTGGTTGTGTGTGTAGGCTCGGTGCTCGATCGTGCTGTGGTAGGTGACAGATTGTGTGTGAGGGTCGTGTCGTAGTGTAGTGTGTGTGTGAGTGTGTGCTGTGTGTGTGTCTTGTTAGGTTATGTAGGTTTGGTGTATTGTGGCTGTGTGAGTGTTGTGTGTCGTGTGTGTACCAGTGTAGTGTGTGTGTTTCGAGTCGAGTGCGCTTTAGTGCTGTGAGTGTGTAGTGAAGTGTGTGTGAAGTGTGTGCTGAGTAGTAGTGAGTCGGTGCTGTCGTGTCTTGAAGATGTGTCGGTTGTGGGTGTCGAGTGGTTGTATCGTCGTAGTGTGTGTGGTGGGTGTGTGGCGTGGGTTTTTGTGATCGTGTGTAGTCCGTAGTAGGTGTGTCCGGTGTTTAGTGTGATATGTAGATCAGGTGTCGTGTGCAGAGTCCGCGTGTCGTGTTGAGTCGCTCGTGAGAAGTGTCGAGTGGTGTGTGTAGTGGTGTGTGTGTGTGTTAGTAGTGTGTGCTGTGTTGTGTGTTGTTGGTAGTGTGTGTGTGTCGTGTGTGTGCAGTGTGTGTGTGAGTGAGTGGTGTGGTGTGCTGTGTGTAGTGAGAGTGGTGTGTGTGATTACACGAGTTATCCTGTGTGATGTAGTCGTGTGGTGGTGTGTGTAGTGTAGTGTTTGAGTGTGTAGTGTGTTGTGTGTGTGTGGTGTGAGTCGTGTGACAAGTGTGAGTGAGTGAGTGTGTGTGTGTGTGTGTTAGTGTGTGTGTGTGTGGAGTTCGAGTAGTGTGTGTGCTGAGTGTGTGTGTTGTGCTCTGTGTGTGTGTGAGTTGTAGTGTAGAGTGTGTGTGTGTGTTAGTTGTGTGTGAGTGTGTGTATTTGTCGTGCTAGTGTTGTGTGTGTGTGTGTGTCGTGTATGTTTGCTCGTGGTATGTGTAGTGTGCTGTGTAGTGAGTTGTAGCGTGTGTTGCTGGTAGTGTCGTTTGGTTTGTAGTGTGAGTTAGTGTCTGGTGTGTGTGTGTGGGATCTGATGTGTGTGTCGGTGTCGTGTGGTGTCGTTAGGTGTGTGTAGTGTGATGTGTAGTGTGCATGTGTGTGTGCTGTGTGTGTCTTGTGTGTAGTGTGTGTGTGGTGTTAGTGTGTGAGCTGTGTGTGAGTGTCGTGGTGTGCTGTGTTGTGTGAGTAGTGTCGTGTGTGTGTGTTTGCTGATGTGCTGTAAGGTACGGTGTGGAGTGTGTGTGTGTGTCTTCGTGTGGTGCTGTGTGTGTGTAGTGTCGTGGTGTGCTTGTGTGCGTGTGTGTGAGTGTTGTAGTGGTGTTGTCGGTACGTCGGTGTGTTGTGTGTGTTTGTGTTTGTGTGAGTGTGTGTGTGTGTGTGCTGTCTGGGTGTGTGTGTGCTGTGTCGTGTGTGTGTTTGTGTAGTGTGTTGTGAGTGTGTGAGTGTACGTGGTGAGGGTGTGTATTGTGTGTGTTTGTGTGTTTATTGTGTGTTGTGAGTGTGGAGCTGAGTGTGTGTTGTGTGTCGTGTCGTGTGTGTGTGTGTGTGTTTGTGTGTCGTATGTTCGTGTGTGTGTTGGGTGCTTGTTAGTGTGGTCTTGTGTCTGTGTGGGTGTCGTGTAGGGTATCGGTGTGTGTAGTTGATGTCGTAGTGTCGTGTGTGTGTGTAGTGTGTGTGTCGTGTAGGTGTGATGTGTGTGGTAGTGTGTGTGTGTGTGTGTGTGTGTCTGGTTTTTTTTTTGTGGTGTCGTGTTGTGTCTTGGTTTGGGTGAAGTGTGTGTGTGTGTGTGTGTGTCGCTGTGTGTGTCGTGTGAGTGTAGGGTTGCTGTTGTGTAGTGTGTGTGTGTGTGTGTGTGTAGTTGTTGTGTGAGTGTTGTGTGTGTGTAGTGTTGTGTTGGGTGTGTGTGTGAGTGCTGCTGTCGTCGTAGTGTGTGGGTTGTGTGTAGTTCTGTGTGTGTTTGGGTGTGTTTGTTTGTGTAGTGTGTGTGTGTGAGCTTGTGTGTGTGTCGTGGAGTGTGTGTGGTGTGCTGTGTTTGTGTGTGTGTTTGTGTGTGTTGTTTTGTGTCGTGTGTGGTTGTTAGCTGTGTGCTGAGTGTGATGAGTGTAGTGTGTGGTGTGTCGTGTAGTGGATGTGTGTGTGTGGTGTGTAGTGTGTGTGTGTTTGTGTGTGTTTGTGTGTGTTTGTGTGTGTATAGTTTGTGTGGTGTGTGTGTGTGTCGTGAGAGTGAGTAGTGTGTGTGTGGTAGTGTGTAGTAGTGTTCGAAGCAACTGTGTGTGTGCGTGTTGTGTGTGAGTTGTGTAGTGTGGTGTCTGTGTGTGTTTGCTGTGTTGTGTGTGTTGTGTGTGTGTTGTGCAGTGAGTGTGTTTGTGTGTTGTGTGAGTGTGGTGGTGATGTGTTGTTTGGTGTGTGTGTGTTTGTGTGTGTGTGTGAGTGTGTGTGTGTGTTTGTGTGTCGTAGTGTTTGTGTAGTAAGTCGAGCTGTGGTGAGTCGTTTGTGTGTGTGTTCGTGTGTTAGTGTGTGTAGTGTGTGTGTGTTGTGTGTGTCGTGTGTGTGTGTGTAGCAGTGTAGAGTGTCGTGTGTGGTGTGGTTGTGTGTATGTGTGTGTGTGTGAGGTGCTGTGGGTGTGTGTGTGTTTGTGATGTGTGTGTGTGTTTGTGTGTGTGTGTGTCGTGTGTAGTGTCGTGTGTAGGTGTGTCGTCAGTTGATCGTGTTGTAGTGAGTGTGTGTGGAGTGGTGTTTTGTGTCGTGTGTTCTAGTGAGTGTGTTTGTGTGAGTGTGGTGCTGTGTGCTTTTGTGTTCTAGCTGTGTGTTTAGTGTTGTGTTTGTGTGTGTGTGTTTGTCTGTGTGTGTGTGTGTGTGTTTGTGCTGTGTGTGTGTGTGTGCTGTGTGTAGTGTTTGTGTGTGTCTTAGGTGTTGTGTGAGTGTGTGTGTGTGTCGTGTGTGTGTGTGTGTGTGTGTAGTAGTGTGTTGTGTGTGTGTGTGTGGTTGTGGTGTGGTGTGTGTGATTGTGTTGTGTGTGTCGTGGTAGTATGTGTGTGTGTGAGAGTGTGTGCGTGTGCTGTCGGTAGTGTGGTGTGTAGTGTAGTGTGAGTGTGTTGTGTGTGAGTGTTCTGAGTGTGTGTGTGAGTGGTGTCGTGTAGTGTGTGTGTGTGTGTGTGTAAGTGTGTGTGTGTGGTGGTGTGTGTGTGAGACCACCCCCCCCCCACACCCCACACACTGTGTTGAGTGTGTGTGTTGCTGTGTGTGTGTCGTAACGTGTGTGGGTGTGTGTGAGTGCTGTGAGTGTGTCGTGATTGTGTGCTGTGTAGTGTGTGTGCTGTGTGTCGTGTGTGTGTTGTTTCGTGTTGTGCTGTGTGGGTGTGAGTGTGTGTGTGTAGTTGTGTGAGTGAGTGTAGGTGGTGAGTATTGTGTGGGTAGGTGTGTGTGTGGTGTTGTAGCGTGTTGTGTGTGTGTGTGTGTGTGTGTGTAGTAGGTGTGTAGTGTGTAGTGTCGTGGTCGGGTGTAGTGTGTGTGTGTCGTGTGTGAGTGTGTGTGTGTGTGTCGTGTGTCGTGTGTGTGTGTGTGTGTAAGCTGCTGTGCTGTGTTTGGTAGTGTGTGTGTGTGTGATGTGTGTGTAGTGTGTAGTGTGTGAGTGTTGTGTTGTGTGCGTCGTGTCGTGTGTTGTTGTGTGGTGTGTGTGTGTGTGTGTCGTAGTGTGTTGGTGTGTGTAGTGTGTATGAGTGTGGTGTCCGTGTGTCGTGTGTAGTGTGTGTGTTGAGATGTGTTGTGCTAGTTGTGTGTGTGTCTGTGTGTGTGTTTGTGTGTTGTCGTGTCGTGTGAGTGTCGTGTGTCGGTGTAGTGTGAGTAGTGAGTGTGTGTGTGCTGTGTTTGTCGAGGTGAGTGCGTGTGTGTAGTTTGTGTGGTAGTGTGTGGTAGATGTGTGTGAGTCGTTGTGTCAGTAGTGTGTCGAGTGTGTCGTGTGTGTGTGTTGTAGTGTGTGAGTAGTAGTATGTGTGTAGTGTGTGTGTGTGATCGTGTGTCGTGTGTGTGAGTGTAGTGTGTGTGTGTGTGTGTTGTGTGTGAGTGTGTGTGTGTAGTGTGTGTAAGTGCTCGTGTAGTGGTGTGTGTGTGTTGTGTGCTCGTGTTTTTAGTGTAGGTGTGTGCTGGGTGAGAGTTGTGAGTAGTGTGTGTCGTGTGTGTCAGTGTGTGTGTGTGTGGTGTGTGTGTGTGTGTGTGTGTAGTGTGAGTCGAGTGTGTGCTGTTGTGTTGGTGTGTGTTTGTAGTGTAGTGTCGTCGTGTGCTGGGTGTGAGTGTGTGTAGTGTCGTGTGTGTAGAGTGTGTGTTGTGTGTGTGGCTGTGGGGTAGTTTGTGTAGTGTGTGTGTTGTGTGTTTCGTGTTGTGCTGTAGTGTGTCGGTGTGTGTGTGTGTCAGTGTGTGTGTGTGTCGAAGTGTGTGTGGGTGTAGTGTGTGTGTGTGTAGTGTGTGTGCTGTGGTGTGTAGTGTCGTCGTGTGTGTGTGGTGTGTTTAGTGTGTGTAGTGGTGTGAGTGTGTGTGTGTTTGTGTGTGTGTGCTCGTAGTGTGTCGTGCTGTAGTGTGTCGTGAGTGTGGTGTGTGTAGTGTGTGTGTCGTGTGTGTGTGTCGTGTGTGTTGTGAGTGTGAGTTAGTGTGTGGTCGTGTTGTGTGTGTGTTTGTGTGTGGTAGTGTGTGTGTGATGTGTGTGTGTGTAGTGTGTGAGTGTGATGTGTCAGTGAGTGTGTGTGACGTGTGTGGTGTGTGTGTGTAGTGTGTGATGTGTGTTGTGCTGTGTCGTGTGTAGTGTGTTGTGTGTTGTAGTGTGTGTGTGTCTTAGCGTGTGTGTGTTATGATGTGTGAGTAGTGTAGTGTGTGTGTGTGTTGGTCTGTTGTGGTAGGTCGATGTGTGTAGTGTAGTGTGAAGTTTGGTGTGTGTGTAGTTTAGTGGTGTGTCCGTGTGTGTGTCAATACCCAACCCATGTGTAGTGTGTGTGTTGTGTGTGTTGTGTAGTGATTGTGTGTGTGTCGTGTGTCGTGTGTAGTGTCGTAGTGGGTGTGTGTGTGTGTCGTGGTGTGTTGTAGTGTGTGTGTGTGTGTTTGTCGTGTGTGGTGTGTGTGTGGGAGTGTGTGTGTAGTGTGTGTGTGTGTGCGTGTGTGTGAGTGTAGTGTGTGTGTGTGTGTGCTCGGAGTGTGAGTGTGTGTGTTGTGTGTGTGTTTAGTAGTGTGTGAGTGGTGTGCTGTGTGTCGTGTTGTGTGTGTGTGTTGTGTGAGTGTGTCTGGTACGGAGTCGTGTCGCTGTGTCGTGAGTAGTGGTGTGTGGTGTGGTCGTTGTGTGAGTTGTGTGTGTGTCGTTGCGTTGATGGTGTGTGTAGTGTGGTGTGTGTTAGTGGTGAGTAGTGTGTGTGTCGTGAGTGTGTGTGAGTAGGGTGTGCTGTGTGTGTAGTGTGTGTGTGTTGTGTAGTTGTGTGTGTGTAGTGTGTGTGTGTGTGTGGTGTGTCGTAGTGTGTGTGTGGTGTGTGAGTTGTGCTGTGTGTTGTGTGTGTAGTGTGTGTGATAGTGTGTGTGTGTGTGTGTGTGTTGTGTGTGTGTGTCGTGTGTGTGGGTCGTGTGTGGGTAGTGTTGTGTGTGTGTACGTGTGTGTGTAGTAGTGTAGTGTGTGTAGTTGTGTGGTGTGTGTGTGTGTGTTTTGTGTCAGTGTGTCGTGTGTGTGTGTGTGTGTGTGTGTGTGTGTGTGTGTGTGTGGTGTAGTGTGTAGTGTGTGTGTAGTGTGTGCTGTGTGTGCTGTGAGTGTGTGTAGTGTGTGAGTGTTGTGTGTTTGTGTAGTAGTGTGATGTGCTGTGTGTGTGTGTGTGAGTGCTGTGTGGTGTCAGGAGAGTGTGTGTGTGTGTGTAGTAGTGTGTGATGTGTGTAGTGTGTGAGTGTGTGTGTTAGATGTGTGTGTGCTGTGTGTGTCGTGTTGTGTGTGTGGTAGTGGTGTGTGTGTGTAGCTGAGTGTGTATGTGATTGTGTGTGTGTGTGTGAGTAGTTGTGTCGGTGTGGGTGTGTCGTGTGTGTGTAGTTTGTGTGTGTGGTGTGTGTAGTCGTGTGTGCTGTGTGTGTGTGTGGTGTGTCGGTGTGCTGTGTAGTGTGTGTGTGTGTGAGTTGGGTGTGTGTACGTGTGTGTGTTTAGTGTGTTGTGTGGTGCTGTTTGTGTGTGGTGTAAGTTGTGAGTGTGTGTGTGTTGTGTGTGTAGTGTGTGTTTGTTCGTGTGTGTGTCTTGTGTGTGTGTGTGTGTGTGTGTGTGAGTGTAGTGTCTGTGTAGTGTGGTGTGTGCTGTAGTGTGTGTGTGTGTGTTTTAGTGTGTGTCGTAAGTGCTGTGTGTCCGTGTAGTGTGTGTGTGTGTGTGTAGTGTTTGTTTGGTGTGTGTGTGTGTGTGTGTGTAGTGTAGTGTAGTGTAGTGTGTGTGTGTGTGGAGTGTGTGTGTGGAGGTAGTGTGTGTGTAGTCGGTGTTGAGTCGTGTTAGTGTGTGTGTCGTGTGTAGTGTAGTCGGTGTGTGTCGTGGTGTGTGTGTGTTGTGTGTGTGTTTGTGTGTGTGTGTGTGTAGTAGTGTCGTGTGCTGTAGTCGTGTGGTGTGTCCGTGTGTGTGTGTGCTGTGTTGTGTGAGTGTGTGTGGTGTGTGTGTGTGTCGTGTAGCTGTTGTGTGCTGTAGTTGTGGTGTGTGTGTAGTGTCGTGTGTGTAGTGTGTGTGTGTGTGTGATGTGTGTGTTCGTGTGTGGTGATGTGGGTGTGTGTGTGTGTGTGTTCGTGTGTGGTGTGTGTGTGCGTGTCGTGTGTGGTAGTTGTGTGTGTGTGTGTTTCGTGAGTGTCGTGTGTGCTGTGTGTTGTGAGTTGTGTGTGTGTGGTGTGTGTGGTGTGTTGTGTGTAGGGAGTGTGTGTGTGTGTGTAGTGTGTGATGTGTGTGTAGGTGTGTGTGTAGTGTGTGCTGTCCGTTTGTAGTGTAGGTTGTGTGTGTGTGAGTGTGTGTGTGTTCGTGTGTGTGTGTGTGTGTGTGTGTGTAGTGTGTGTGTGTGTAGTGTGTGCTGTGTAGAGCTGTGTGCTGTGGTGTGTGTGTGTGTAGTGTGTAGTGAGTGTGTGTGTGTGTCTGTGTGTGTGTAGAGTGTCGTGTAGAGGTAGTGTGTGTGTGTGTGTGTAGTTGTGTGTAGTGTAGTGTGTGTGTGCTGTGTTGTAGTGTGTGTGTGTCGTGTCGTGTGTGTGAGTGTGTAGTGTGTAGTGTGTGTTGTCGTGTGTGTGGTGTGTTGTGTGTAGTGTGGGTGTGTGTGTGTGATGTCGTGTGTTGTCGGTGTGTCGTGTCGTGTGTGAGACTGTGTGAGTCGTAGTGATGTGTGTAGTGTGTGTTGTGTGTCGTGTGTGTGTGTGTCCGTGTATGAAGTGTGTAGTGTGTGTGTGTGTAGTGTGTGTGGTGTCGTGTGTGTTGTGTTGTGTGTGTAGTGTGTGTCGTAAGTGTCGTGTGTGGTGAGTGTTGTGTATGTGTGTGTGTGTGTGTCGTCGTGGTGTGTGTTAGTGTAGTGTGTAGTGTGTGTGTTGTGGTGTGTGTAGTGTGTGATGTGTGTGTGAGTGTAGTGTCGTTGTGTGTCGTGTGTGTGTGTGTTGTGCTGTGTGTAGTGTGTGGTGTCGTAGTGAGATCGGTGTGTGTGTGTGGTGTGTGTGTCGAGTGTGTGTGTGAGTGTGTAGTGTGTAGTGTGTGGTGTGTAAGTGTGTAAGTGTGATAGTGTCTGTCGTGTCGTGGGTAGTGTGTGTGTGTGTCGCTGTGTGTAGTGTCGTGGTGTGTGTGTGTGAGTGAGTAGTGTGTGTGGGTGTGTGAGTAGTTGTGTGTGTGTGTGTCTTGTGAGTGTGTAGTAGAGTGTTGTGTGTGGGTGAGTTTGTGTTTGTGTGTGTGTGTCGTCAGTGGGTCGCTGTGTGTGTGTGTGTGGTGGTTGTGTGTGTGTGTGGTGTGTGAGTGTCGTGAGTGTGAGTGTTGCTGTGTGTGTTTTGTGTGTGTGTGTGTGTGTGTGTGTGAGTGTAGTGTGTGTCGTGTGTGAGTCGGTGGTGTGTGAGTGTGTTGTCGTGTGTGTTTCCGTGTGGTGTGTGGTGTGTGCTTAGTGTGTGGTGTGTGTGTAGTGTGTGTGTTGTGTTAGTGTGTAAGTGGTGAGTGTGGTCGTGCGTGTGTGAGTGTGGTGTTTTTGTAGCTCGTGTGTCGTTGTGTGTGTGTGTTGTGTGTGTTTCGTGTGATGTGTTTGTGTAGTGTGGTGTGTGTGTGTGTGGTGTAGTGTGTGATGTCTGTGAAGTGTTTGTGTGTGGTGAGTCGTAGTCGGGTGTGTGTGTGTGTTTGTGTAGTGTGTGTGTGTGTGTAGTGTCGTGTGTGTGTGTCGTAGTGTGTAGTGGTGTAGTGTGTGTGTGAGTTGTGTGTGTTCTGTGTGCTGTGTGTGTGTGTGTGTGTGTTGTGTGTGTGTGTGTGTGTTGTGTTTGTGTGTAGTGTGTGTGGTGTGTGTGTGCTTGTGTGTGTGTGTGTGGGTCGTGTGTGTGTGAGTGTCGTGTGTGGCTGTGTCGTGTGTGTGTGTGGGTGTGTGTAGTGTGTGTGTGGTGTGTGAGTTGTGTCGTGTGTAGTCGTGTGTGGTTGTGTGTGTCGTGTGTGTGTGTGTGTGAGTGTGTGTGTGTAGTCGTGTGTGCTCGTGTAAGTCCGTGTCGTGTGTAGGTGTGTGTCGTGTGTGTGGGGGGTGTGTAGTGTCGTGTCGTGTGTGTAGTGTGCCGTAGTGAGTGTTGTGTGTGTGTGCTGAGTGTAGGTGCGGTGTGTGTGTGTGTAGTGTGAGTGTGTGTAGTGAGTGTGTGTGTGGTAAGTGTGTGTTCGTGTGTCGTCGTGTGTGTGATCTGTGTGAGTGTGTGTGTGTGAGTGTGTGTGTGTGTGTGTGTGTAGTGTGTGTGTGTGTGTGTTGTGTTGTAGTGAGTGTGTGTGTCGTGTGTGTGTCGTGTGTCGTGTGACTGTGTGTGTGTGTGTGTCGTGGGTGTGGTTGTGTGTGTCGTGAGTGTGTGGTCGTGTGTGTGTGTGTGTAGGTGGTGCTGTGTGTGTGTGGTTGTGTAGTTTGTGTGATCGTTGTGTGTCGTGTGTCGTGTGTCCATGTGCGTAGTGTGTGTGTGTGGTGCTGAGTGTGTCGTGTGTTACGTGTAGATGTGTGTGTTTGTGTGTAGTGCTGTGTGTGAGTGTGTGTTGTGTGTGTTGTAGTGTGTGTGTGTGAGTTGTTAGTGTGTGTGAGTGAGCTGTGTGTGTGTGTCGTGTGTGTTTTCGTGTGTGTGTGTGTAGAGTGTGTGTGTGCTGTGTCGTGTTGTGTGTTTTGGTGTCGTGTGTGTAGTGGTCGTAGTAGTGTGTGTCGGTGTGTGGTGTGTTTGTGTGTGTCGTGTGGGTGTGTGTGTGTGTCGTGGTGGTCGTACGTGTAGTGATGTGTGAGTGGTGTGAGTGTGTTGTGTAGTGTGAGTGTCGTAGTGTGAGTGTGTGTGTGTGTGTCGTGTAGTGTGTGTGCTCGTGTGTGTCGTTGTGTGTGGGTGTGTGTGTGTGTGTAGTGTTTGGTGTGTGTGTGTGTAGTGTAGTTGAGGTGTGTGTCGTGTGTCTGTGTGTGTGTGTGTGTGTAGTGTGTGTTTATGTGTGTGTGTGTCGTGTGAGTGAGTGTGTGTGTAGTGTGTGTGGTGTCGTGTGTTGTGTGTGTGTGTGTAGTGTGTCTGCTGTGTGTAGTGTGATGTCGAGTTTGTGTGTGTGTGTCGTGTGTGTGAGTGTGAGTGGTGTGCTTGTAGTGTGTGTGTGTGTGTGTCTGTGTTGTGTGTGGTAGTCGTAGTGTGTGTGTGTGTGTGTGTGTGTGTGGTCGTGTGTCGTGTGCTGCTGTCGTGTGTGTCGTGTGTGCTACGTGTATGTGTGTGTGTGTGTGTGTGTAGTGTGTGTGTGTGTGGTGTGTTAGTTGTGTGTGTGTGTTGTGTGTGTGTGTGTGTGTGTGTGTGTGTGTGTGTGTGTGTGAGTGTGTGTGCTGTGGTTGTGTTCGTAGTCGTGTGTGTGAGTGTGTTAGTGTGTGTGTGTGTGTAGTGTGTGTGTGTGTGTGTGAGTAGTGTGTGTGTAGTGTGTTAGTAGTGTGTTGATGATGTGTGTGTCGTTGCTGTCGTCGTGTGTGTGGTGGTGTGTGTGTGTGTGTGTCGTGTGTGTGTGTTGTATGTGTGTGTGTGTAGTTTGCTAGATGTTTGTGTGTCGTGTGGGTGTGTGTGTGAGTGTGTTGTCGTGTGGTCGTGTGTGTGTGTGTAGTGGTGTGTAGTGTGTGTGAGTCGTGTCGAGTGTGTGGTGTGTGTAGTGAGTGTGCTCGTAGTAGTGT
This sequence comes from Cancer borealis, assembly GCA_036785275.1. Lineage (NCBI taxonomy): Eukaryota > Metazoa > Arthropoda > Malacostraca > Decapoda > Cancridae > Cancer > Cancer borealis. The sequence continues at coordinate 19,786 of JAXIVD010000861.1, forward strand.
CGTGTGGTGTCTTGGTGAGAGTGTGTGTGTTGTGTGTGGATGTAGTGTAGTGTGTGTAGTGTGTGTAGCTGTGAGTGTGGTAGTGTGTGTAGGTAGTGTGTGTCGTAGTGTGCGTGTGTCTGTGGTAGTGTAGTGTGTCAGTGTAGTGTGTGTAGTGTTGTGTGTATTTAGTGTGTGTCGAGTGTGTGTGATGTAGTGTAGTTGTGTAGGTCGTCGTGTGTGTTTGTGTGTGTGGTGTGTGTGGTGTGTGTGTAGTGTGTGTGTGTGTGTGTTGTGTGAGTGTGCTGTGTGTTGTGTGTGTGGGGTGTAGGTGTGTGGAGTGGGTGTGAGTGGTTTGTGAGTGTAGGTGTGTGTTGTAGTGTGCTGTGTGTGTGTGTGTGTGGTCGTGTGCTGTGTCGTGTGTGTGTAGTAGTGTCGTGTCTGTGTGTGTGTGTGTGTGGTGTGTCGAGTGTGTGTGTGATGTTGGTGTGAGTTTTGTGTGTGTAGCTGTGTAGTGTGTGTGTGTGGTGTGTGTGTGTGTGGTGTGTGTGTGTGTAGTGTGTGTAGTGTGTCGTAGTGTGGCTCGTGGTTGTGTAGTAAGTGTGTAGTGTGTCGTGTGTGTAGTGTGTAGTGTGTGTGGTGTGTTGTGTCGTGTGTGTGTTGTGTGTGTGTAGGTGTGTTGTGTGTGTGTGAGTGCGTGTGTGTGAGGTAGGTGTGTGTGTAGGTGAGTGTGTGTGTGTGTGTGTGAGTAGTGTGAGTGTATTGTGTGTGTGAGTGTGTGTGTGGATGATCGTTGTGTGTCGTTAGTCGTGTGTAGTGTGGTGTTGTGTGCTGGTGTGTGTAGTGTGTGTGGTCGTGAGTGGTCGTAGTGTGTGTGTGTGTGTGTGTAGTGTGTGAAGTGTGAGTGTGTTGTGTGTGTGTCGTGTGTCGTTTGTGTGAGTGTGTAGTGTGTGTGTGTGTGTGTGATGTCGTGTTGTGTGTGTGTAGTGGAGGGTAGTGTCGTGTGTGAGTGTTGTGTGTGTGTGGTGTGTGTATGTAGCTGTGTGTGTAGGTAGTAGTGTGTGTGTGTGTGCTCGTGTGTGTGATGTGTGTGTGCTGTGTGTCTGTCGTGTGTGTGTGTGTGTGTGTGTGTGAGTGTGTGTTGTGTGCTGTGTGTGTGAGTGTGTGTGTCGTATGTGTGTGTGGTAGTGTGTAGTCAGTGTGTAGTGAGTGTGTGTGTGTGTGTGTCGTGTGTGTAGTGTGTGTAGTGTTGTGTGGTGTCGTGTGGGTCGTGTGTGTGTGTGTGTGTTTAGTGTGTCGTGGTTGAGTGTGTGTCTGTGAGAGTGTGTGGTGTGTGTCGTGTGTGTGTGTCGTGTGTGTGTGTGTCCTGTCGTGTGGTGTGTGTGTGTGGTGTGTTGTGTGTAGTGTGTGGTTTGTGGGTGTGTGTGTGTGTAGTGTGTGTGTGTGTGTGTAGTGTGTGTTTGGTGTTCGTAGGTGTGTAGTGTGTGTGTGTGAGTGTTGTGTGATGTGTGTGTAGTGTGTGTCGTGTAAGTCGTGTGTGTGTGTGTGTGTAGTGTCGTGTGTAGTTGATGTGTGTGTGTGTGTGTGTGTGTGTTGTGTGTGTGAGTGAGTGTATGTGAGTGTAGTGTGTGGTGTGTGTGTTGTGTGTGTGTAGTGCTGTTGTGTGTGTGTGAGTGTAGTGTGTGTGTGAGTCGTGTGTGTGTCGTGTGTGAGTGTGTGTGTGTCGTGTGTCGTGTGGTGTGTGTGCTTGTGTGTGTTGTGTAGTGTGTGTGTGTGTGTGTGTGGTGTGTGTAGTGTAGTTCGTGTGGTGTGTGCTGTGTGTGTTTGTGTGTTGTGTGTGTGTGTGTGTCGTGTGTGTGTGTGTGTGTACGGGTGTCGTGTCGTGTGTGTGTGTGTGTAGTGTGTGTGTGTGTCGTGTGTCGTGTGTGGTGTGTGGTCGTTGTGTGTGTGTGTGTGTGTCGGGTGTGTGTGTCGTGTGTGTTGTGCTGTGTCGTGTGTGTGGCTGTGTAGTGTGTGTGTAGTGTGTGTGCTGTTTGTGTGGTGTGTGTGTGTGTGATGTGTAGTCGTGTGTGTGTTAGTGTGTGTGTTGTGTGTGTGTGTGTGTGTGAGTGTAGAGTGTGTTTTGTGTGTGTGTGTAGTGGTGTGTGTGTGTAGCTCGGTGTGTGTGCTGTGTGTCGTGTGTGCTGTGTAGTGCTAGTGTGTGTTGTGTGTGTGTGTGTAGAGTTGTGTGTCGTGTAGTGATGTGTCGTGTGTGTGTGTGTGTCGTGTAGTGGTGTCGTGTCGTGTGTGTGTGTGTAGATGTGTAGTGTGAGTGTGTCTTGTTGCTGTTGTGTGTGTGTGCTCGTCGAGTGTAGGTGTGCTGTGTGTAGTGTGTGTAGTGTGTGTGGTGTGTGAGTGGTGTGTGTCGTCGTGTGTGTTGTGCTGTGTGTGTGTGGTTGGTGTGTGTGTGGTGGTGTCGTGTGTGTGTGTGAGTGGTTGTGAGTGTGTAGTGTGTGTGTAGCGTGTGTGTGTGTGTTGGTGTGGTTGTGTTGTGGGTCGTGTGTTGTGTGTGGGTGTGTAGTGTGTGTAGTGTGTGTAGTCGTGTGTGTGCTGTGTCGCTGTGTGATGTGTGTGGTGTGTTTTTGTGTGTGTGTGTGTGTGTGTGTGTGTGTGATGTGTGTGTGTGATGTGTGAGTAGTGTGTGCTGATAGTGTGCTGTGTGAGTGTGTCGTGTGAGTGTGAGTGTGTTGTGTGTGTGGTGTGTGTGTGTGTGTGTGTAGTTCGTGTGTGTGTGTGTGTGTGTGTAGTCGGTTGTTGTGTGCTGTGTGTGTGTGGTGTGTGTGGTGGGTAGTGTACTGTGTGTGTGTGTGTGTGTGTCGTGTGTGTGTGTGTCGTGTGTGTGTGAAGTGTGTGTGTAGTGTTGTGTGTTGTGTGTGGTGTTGTCGTGTTTGTGTGTGTGTAGTGTGAGACGTGTGTGTGTGTGGTGTGTGTGTAGTGTGTGTGTAGTGTGGTAGTGTAGTGTGTGTGTAGTGTGTGTGTTTGAGTGTGTGAGTGTGTGTGTGTGTGTGTGTGGTGTGTGTGTGGTGTGTCCGTGTAGTGTGGTGGGTGCGCTGTGTGTGTGTGAGTAGTGTGCTGGTGTGTGTAGTGTCGATGATGTGTGTGTGGAGAAGTGTGTCGTGTGTGTGTGGGTGTGTTGTGTGTGTCTGTGTGTGTGTGTAGGTGTGTGTGTGTATGTGCGGAAGTGTGTGTGTCGTGTGTGTGTGTGTGGGTAGTTGTGTGTGTTTGTGTGTGTGTGTCGTGTGTAGTGTGTGTAGTGTGTGTATGCTGTGCGTGTGTGTGTGTGTGAGTGTGTGTGTGTGTGTGTTTGTGCTGTGTGTTGTGTAGTGTGTGAGGTGTTTGTGTCTGTGGTGTGTCGTTGATCGGTGTGTGTGTGTGTGTGTGTAGTGTGGGTGTGTGTGTTGTGGACGTGTGAGTGTGTGTTAGTGTAGTGTGTGTGTGTGTGTGTGGTGAGTGTGTGTGTGTGTGTGTGTGTGTGTGTGTGTGTGTTTGAGTGGTAGTAGCTGTGTGTGTGTGTAGTGGTGGTAGTGTGTGTGTTGTGTGTGTGTGTATGTGTGGTGTGTGAGTGTCGTGTGGTAGTGTGTGCTGTGAAGTGTGTGAGTAGTGTGTGTGGTGAGTGTGTAGTGTGTAGTCGTGTTGTGTGTGTATGTGGTCGTGAGTGTGTAGAGTGTTTGCGTTGTGTGTTTGTTTCGTGTGTGTGTTGTGTGTGTTGTGTAGTGTGTGTCGTGTGTGTGTGTGTAGTGCTCGTGTGTGTAGTGTGTGTGTTTCGTGTAGTGTGTGTTTGTGTGTGTGTAGTCGTGTGTGTGTGTGTCTGTGTGTCGTGTCGGTGTCGGGGTGTGTGTGTAGGTGTGCGTCGTGTAGTGTCGTGTGTGTGTGTGCGTGTGTGTGTGTAGTGTGTGGTGTGGTGAGTCGTGCGTGTGTGTGTGGTCGTGTGTGTGTGTGTGTGTGTTTGTGTAGTGTCGTGTGTGTGTGTGTGTGTGTGTCGTGTGTAGTGTAGTGAGTCGTCGTGGTGTGTGTGTGTAGTGACGTCGTGTGTGCTGTGTGGGTTCGAGTGTGTGTGTGTGTGTGTGTGTGTGTGTGGTGTGTGCGTGTGATGAGTCGTGTGTCGTGTGTTCTGTAGTGTGCAGTGTGTGTGTGTCGTCGTGTGTAGTGTCGTGTGTGTGTGTGTTGTGTGTGTGTGTGTAGTGGTGTGTGTGCTGTTGTGTGTGTGTGGTGTGTGTAGAGTGTGTGAGTAGCGGGTTGTGTGTGGTGAGTGTGTGTGTGAGTGTGTTTGTGTGTATGTGTGTGTGAGCTGTGTGTGTGTGGGTGTGTAGTGATGTGAGTGTGTGTTGTGTGTAGTGTGTCGTGTAGTGGTGTGTGGTAGTGTGTGTGTGTGTGTGTGTGTGTGTGTGTGTGTATGTGTGGTCGTGTGTGTGTAGTGCTGTGTAGTGTGTGTGTGTGTGTAGAGTGTGTCGTGTGTGTGTGTGTGAGTGTGTGTGATCGTGTGGTGTGTGGTGTGTGTGTGCTGTGTGTGAGTGCTGTAGTGTGTGTCGTGTGCTGATGAGTGATGTGTGTGAGTGTCGGTGTGTGTGGTGTGGTGTGTGTGTGTGTGTGTGTGTGTGTGAGTGTGTGTGTGTGATGTGTCGTGGTGTGAGGTGTGAGTGTGTGTACGTGTGGTGTGGTGTAGTCGTGTGTGTGATGTGTAGTGTTGTGTGTGTGTGTGTAGCTGGTGTGTAGTGTGTGTGAAGATGTGTGTGTGTGTGCTGTGTAGTAGTGTGTGTGTGGTGTGTGTGTGTGAGTGTGTGTGAGTGTGTCGTGTGGTGTGTCGTGTGTGTGTGTGTGTGGTGTGAGTGTGTGTGTGTGTGGTGTAGTGGTGTGTTTGAGTGTGTGTCGTGTGCTGGTGTGTGGGTGTCGTGTGTGTGTGTGTGTTTGTGTGTGTGTGTGGTTGGTGTCGTGTCGGTTGTGTAGAGTGTGTCGTGTGTTTGTGAGTGTGTGTGTGTGTGGTGTCGTGTGTAGTAGTGTGGTAGTGTGAGTGTCGTGTGTCGTGAGTGTGTTCGTGAGTGTGTAGTCGTGTGTGTAGTGTGTGTGTGTGTGAGTGGTGTGTAGTGTAGTAGTGGTGATGGTGTCGTGTGCTGTGTCGTGTGGTGTGGTGAGTGTGTGTAGTGTGTGGTGTGTAGTGTCGTGTGTGTGTGTAGTGCTGTGTCGTGTGTGATGTGGTGTGGTGTGTGTGTGTGTGTGTGTCGTGTGTGTGTGTGTGTGTGTCGTGTGTCGGTTGTGTGTGTGTGTGTGTAGTGTGTGTGTGTGTGTGTGTAGTGTGTAGTGAGTGTGTGTGTAGTGTGTGTTGTGATGGTTTGTGTGTGTGTGTCGTGCTGTGTGTGTGTTGTGTAGTGTGTGTAGTGATGTGGTGTGTCGTGTGTGTTGTGTAGTGTGTGGTAGTGTGTAGTGTGTGTGTAGTGTGTGTGTGTGTGTGTGTGTGTGTGTAAGTGTGTCGTGTTGTGTGTGTAGTGTGTGGTGGTGTGTAGTGATAGTGTGTAGTCGTGTGGTGTCGTGTGTGTGTCGTGCTGTGTGTGTGTGTGTGTAGTGTTGGTGTGTTGTGTGTGTGTGATGTTAGTGTGTGTTGTAGTGTGTGGTCGTGTGTGTGTGTGATCGTGTAGTGTGTGTGTAGAGTGCTGTGTGTGTCGTTTCGTGTGTGTGTGTGTGCTGTGTGGTGTAGGTGTGTAGTGTGGTGTGTGTGTGTGTGTGTAGTAGTGTGTGTGCTGCGTGTGTGTGCTGTGATGTGTGTGTGTGTGTGTGTGTATGTGTGTGTGTGTGAGTTGTAGTGTGTACGTGTGTGTGTGTGTGGTGTGAGTGTGTGTTGTGTGTGTGTGTGTGCTGAGTGCTGTGTGTGTGTGGTGAGTGGGTCGTGTGTAGTGTGGTAGTGTAGTGCTGTGTGCTCGTAGTGTCGTGTGTAGTGTGTGAGTACGTGTGTGTGTGAAGTGAGTGTGGTGTGTGTGTGTCGGCTGTGTGTAGTGTGTGTAGTGTGGGTGCTGTGTGTGTGTGTGTAAGTAGTGGAGAGTAGTAGTGTGTGTGTGTGTGTGTGTGTAGTGTGTGCTGTGGATGTGATCGTGTGAGGTGTAGTGTGTGTAGTGTGTGACGTGTGTGGTAGTGTGTGTAGAGTGTAGTGTGAGTGGTGTGTGAGTGTTTGTGTGGTGATCGTGGTGGGTGTAGGTTGTGTGCGTTGTGTAGTGTGTGTGTGTAGTGTGGTATGTAGTGTGTAGTGTGTGTGTTGTAGTGTGTGTGTGAGTCGTAGTGTGTGTGAATGTTGTGTGTGTAGTAGTAGTGGTGTGTGTGAGTGAGTGTCGTGTGTGTTGTGTAGTGTGTGTGTGTGTGTGTCGTGTGTAGTGTGTATGTGTGTTCGTGTAGGGTGTGTAGGTGTGGGAAGGTCAGGGGACGAAGCCGAAGGGGGGGGGGGGGTAGGTAGCGGATGGTAGTGTGTGTGTGTGTAGTGTGTGTGTGTGTGTGAGTGGATGACGTGTGTGTGTCGTGTAGTGTGTAGTGTGTGTGAGTCGTGTGTGTGTGTGTGTGTGTGCGTGTGTTGTGTCGTGTGTGTGTGTGTGTTGTGAGTGTGTGTGTGTGTGTGAGTGTAGTTGTGAGTGTAGTGCTGGTCGTGTGTGTTTGCTAGTGTGCTGTGTGTGTGTGTGTAGGTGTGGTGTGTCGTGTGTGTGTGTAAGTGTGTGGGTGTAGTGTGTGTGTAAGTAGTTGTGTGTGTAGTGTGTGAAGTGTGTGTGTGTGTGTGTGAGTGTGTGAGTGTGTGTGTGCTGTGTGTGTGTGTGTGTGAGTGGTGTGTGTGTGTGTGTGTCGAGTGTGTGTAGTGAGTGTCGCTGTGTGTGTGTGTGTGTGTTGTGTGTGTGTGTGTGTGTGTGTGTCGTGTGTGTGACGGTGTGTGTGTGTGGGGGTGTGAGTGTGTGTCGTGTGTGTGAGTGTGTGTAGTAGTGTGTGTGTTGTGTGAGTATGTGTGTGTGTAGTGGAGTGTGTGTTGTGATCGTAGTGTGTGTGGTGTGTGTGTGTGTGTGTGTGGTGTAGTGGTGTTGTGTGTGTGTGTGTGTGGTGGCTGAGTGTGTGCAGTTGTGTGTGTGTACTGTGTGTGTGTCGTGTGTGTGGTGTAGAGTGTGTGTGTCGTGTGTGTGTGTGAGTGTGTGTGTGTGTAGTGTGTGTCGTGTGTTTGTGTGTGTAGTGTGAGTGTGTGAGTGGTGTCGATGTGTGTGTGTGTAGTTTGTGTGTGTGTGTGTGTGTGTAGGTGTGTGTGTGTGTGTGTGGTGTGTGTGTCGTGTAGTGTGTAGTGTGTGTGTGTGTGTGTGTGTGTGTAGTTGTGTGTGTGTGTGTGCTGTGTGTGTAGTGTGTGTAGTGTGTAGTGTCGTAGTGTGTGTGTAGTGTGTGGTGTGTGTGTGTGTGTGTGTGTAAGTGTCGTGTGTGTGTGTGTGTGTTCGTGTGTGTGTAGTGTGTGATGTGTGTGTGTGGGGTGTCGTGTGTGTGTGTTAGGTGTGTAGTGTGTGTTGTGCGTGTGTGTGTCGTGTGTAGGTGTGTAGATGAGTGTGTGTGTGTGTGTGTGTGTGTTGTAGTGTGTGTGTGCGTGTGTGTGTGTGTGTGTTGTAGTGTGTAGTGTAGTGTGTGTGTCGTGTGTCGTGTAGTGGTTGTAGTGTGTCTGTGTAGTGTGTGTGTGTGTGAGTGTGTCGTGTGTCGTG
>JAXIVD010000861.1:35000-45000 GCA_036785275.1 Cancer borealis
TCGTGTGTGTAGTGTGAAGTGTGTCGGGAGTGTGTGTGGGTGTGTATGTGTAGTAGTGTGTAGAGTGTATATGTGTGTGTGTGTGTGTGTGAGTGTGTGTGTGTGTTTGTGTGTGTGAGTGTCGTGTGGTCGTGTAATGTGTGTGTGTGTAGCTGAGTGTGTCGTGTGTAGGTGTGTGTGTGTGTGTGGTGTGTGTAGTGTGCGTGTATGTGGGTGTGTAGTGTGAGTAGTGTGGAGTGTGTGTAGTCGTGTGTGTGTAGTGTGTGTGTTGTGTGTGTGTGTTGTGTGTGTGTGTTTGTGTCGTGTGTGTGTGGCGTAGCTGTGTAGTGTGCGTGTGGGTGTATGGTGTGTGTGTGTGTGTGTGGCGTGTGTAGCTGTGTGGAGTGTGTGTGGGTGTGTGTGGTGTCGTCAGTGTGTGAGGTAGTGTGTGTGTCGTGTGTGTGTGTAGTGTAGTGTGTGTGTGTCCGTGTGTGTGTGTACGTGCTTGGTGGGTGTGTGTGGTAGTGTGTGTGTGTCTGTGTGTGTGTGGTGTGTGTGTGTGTAGTGCTGTTGTGTCGTGTGTAGCTCGAGCTGTCGTGTGTGTCGTGGGTGTGTGTGTGGGTGTCGTGTGTGTCAGTGTGTGATGTGTGTGTGTGTGTGCTGTGTGTGGTGTAGTGTTGATGTGTGAGTGTGAGTGTGTGCTTTTCGTGTGTGTGTTGTGTGTCGGGTGTGTGTGTGTGTGAGTGGTGTGAGAGTGTGTGTGTGTGTGAGTGTGTAGATGTGTGTGTGTGTGTGTGTGTGTCGTGTGTGTTGTGTTGGGTGCGGTGTGTGTGTGAGTGTGTGTGTCTGTGGGTGTGTGTGTGTCGTGTGTGTGTGTGTTGGTGTGTGTGTGTGTGTGTGTGTGAGTGTGTCGTGTGGTGTGTGTGTGTAGTGGTCGTAGTGTGTGAGTGTAGTGTGTAGTGTGTGGTGTGTGTGAGTCGTGTGGTTTGTTTGTGGTGTGGTGTGTATGTGTGTGTGAGTGTGTGTGAGTCGTAGTGTGTGTGTGGTGTGTGTGTAGTGTGTCGTGTGTGTGTAGTGTGTGTGGTGTGTGTGGTGTGTAGTGTGTGTGTGTGTGTGGTGTATGTCTGTGTGTGTGTGTGTGTTGTGTGAGTTGTGTGTAGTGTGTGGTGTGAGTGGTAGTGTGTGTGTGTAGTAGTGTGTGTGAGTGCTGTAGTGTGTCGTGTGTAGTGTGTGTGTGTGTGTAGTGTGTGTAGTGGAGTAGTGTTGTGTGTGTGTGTGTGTGTGTGTCGTGTGTGTGTGTGTGGTGTGTGTGGGTGTGTGTGAGTGTGTGTGTGTGTGTAGTGTGCTGCTGTGTGTGTGTGTGTGTGTGTGTGTCGTAGTGGTGTTCGTGGTCGGTGTGTGTGTGTGAGTAGTGCTGTGTGTGTGTTCTGTGCTCGTGACGTGATGTGTCGTGTGTAGTGTGTGTGTGGAGTGTCGTGTGGGTGTGTGTGTGTGTGTGTGTGTGTGTGTGTGTGTGCTGTGTGTGCCGTGTGTGAGTGTGTGAGTTGTGTGTGAGTGTGTGTGTGGGAGTGTGTTGTGTGTGGGTGTGTGTCGTGTGTGTGTGGGTGTTGTAGTGGGTGTGTCGGTGTGTGTGGTGTGGGTGTGTGTGATGTAGGTGGGGCTGTGTAGTGTGTGTGAGTGTGTGTTGTCGTGTGTGTAGTGTGTGGTGTGTGCGTGTGTGTGTGTGGTGGCAGTGTGTGTGGTGTGTAGTAGTGAGTGTTGTGTGTGATGTAGTGATGAGTGTCGTGTCGTGTGTGTGTGGGTGCTGTGTGAGGTGTAGTGTCGTGGGTAGTGATTGTGTGTGTGTGTGTGTGTGTGTGTGTGCTGTGTGTGTCGTGGTGATGTGTTGTGTGTGTGGGTGAGTGTGGCAGTGGTGTGTGTGTGTGTGTGTGTGTGTCGTGTGTTGACGTTGTGTGTGTGGTGTGTGAGAGGTGTTTGTGTGTGTGTCGTGTGTGTGCTGTGTGTGGTGTGAGTGGTGTAGATGTGTGTGTGCTGTGTGTGTGTGTTATGTGTTATGTGTGATCGTGTAGTGTGTGTGTGTGTGTGTTGTATCGGGTGTAGTGTTGTGTGTGTGTGAACGTGTGGTGTGTCACGGTGTGTGTGTGGTAGTGGTGTGTGTGTGTGGTGTGTGTGTGTGTAGTGTGAGTGTGTCGTGTGTGTGCTGTCGTGTGTGTAGTGTGTGTGCGTGTGAGAGTGTGTGTGGTGTGTGTGTGTGTGTGTGTGTGTCGTGCTAGTGTGTGTAGTGTGTGTAGTGCTGTGTGTGTGTAGTGTGTGTGTGTCGTAGTGTGTGTGTGGTGTGTGTGTAGTGTGTGGTGTGGTGTGAGTGTGTGTGTGTGTGTGTGGTGTGTGTCGTGTGTGTGGTGTGTGTGTGTGTGTGTGTGTGTGGTGCTGTGTGTGTGTGTGTGTGTGTGTGGTAGTGTGTGCTGTGTCTGTGGGAGTGTGTGTGTGTGTGTGTGTGTCGTGTGTCGTGTGTGTGTGTGTCGTGTGTGTGTGTGTGTGTGTGTGTGAGTTGTGTGGTGTGTGTAGTGTGTAGTGTGTGGTGTGTGTGTGTGTGTGTGTGTGCGTTGTGTGAGTGGTGTGTGCTGTGCTGTGGTGTGAGTGTGTTGTGTGTGTGTGTGTGTGTGTGTCGAGTGTGTTGTGTGTGGTGTCGGTGGTGTGTGTGTGTGTGTGTGTGTGTTGCTTAGTCGTGTGTGTGGTGTGTGTGTGTTGTCGTAGTGTGTGTGTTGTGTGTGTGTGTGTCGTGTGTGTGTGTGTGTCGTGTGTGTGTGTGAGGTGTGTTGTGTGTAGTGTGTGGTGTGTGTGTAGTGTGTGTGTGTGTGAGTGTGTGTGTAGAGTGTGTGTGTGTGTGTAGTCGTGAGTGTTGTTTGTGTGAGGTGGTTTGTGTGTCGTGTGTGAGTGTTTGTGTGTGTGTGTGTCGTGTGTGTGTTTGTTTGTGTGTGTTTGTGTCGTGTGTGTGTGTGTGCTCGTGTGTAGTGCGTGTGAGTGATCGTGTTGTGTGTGTGGAGTGTGTGTGTGTAGTGTGTGTATGGTGAGTGTGTGTAGTCGTGTGTGTGTGTGTGGTGTGGGTGTGTGTGTTGATGTTGTGTGTGTATGGTAGTGTGTGAGTGTTGGTCGTGGGTGTGTGAGTGTGTGTCGTGTGGGTGTGTGTGTGTGTGTAGTGTGTTGTGTGTGTGTGTACGTGTGTGTGTAGTGTGTCGTGTGTGTGAGTCGTGTGTGTGTGTGTTGTGTGTGTCGTGGTGTGTGTGTGTGTGTGTGTGTCGACGTGTGTGTGTGTGTGTAGTGTGTGCTGTCGTAGTGGTGTGAGTGTAGTGTGTGTAGTGTGTGTGTGCGGTGTGTGTGTGTGTGCTGTGTGTGTGGTGTGTGATTGTCAGTCGTGTAGTGTAGAGTGTGTCGTGTGTGTTGATGGTGTGTGTGTCGTGTGGTAGTGATGTGTGTGTCGTGGCTAGCGTGTGTGTGTCGTGTGTGTGTTCGTGTGTGAGTGTGGTGTGTGTGGGTGTGGCGTGTGCTGTGTGTGTGCCGTCCGTGTAGTGTGTGTGGGTGTGGTGTCGTGTTGTGTGGGTGAGTGTCGGTGTGGTGTGTGTATGATGTTGTGTCGTGTGTGTAGTGTGTGTGTGTGTGTGTGTGTCTGTGTGTGTGTGGAGTGTGTGTGTGTGTGTGTGCTGTGTGTAGTGTGTATGTGTGTGTGTGTGAGTGTGTGTGTGTGTGTGTGTGTGTGTGTGTGTGTGTGTGTGAGTGTGTGTGGGTTGTGTAGTGCTGATGTGTGTGGTGTGTGGCTGTGTCGTGTGTGTGTAGTGTGTGTGTGTGTGTGTGTGTCGTAGTGTGTGTGTGTGTGTGTGTTGGCTGTGTCAAGTGTGTGTAGTGTGTGTCGTGTGTGTGTAGACGTCGTGAAGTGTGTGTGTGTGTGTTGTGTGTGTGTGTGTGTAGTGTGTGTGAGTGGTGCTGTGTGTGTGAGTGTGGGTGTGTGTGTGTGGGGTGTTGTGTGTGTTTGTGTGTGTAGAGTCGTGTGTGTGTGTGTGTGTAAGTGTCGTGTGTGCAGCTGGTGTGTGTGTGTGTGTAGTGTGTGCTAGTAGTGTGTGTGGGTGGCGTCGTGCTAGGTCGTGTGTGTGTGTGTGTGTGTGTGAGTGTAGTAGTGTGTGTGCTTGGTGTGTAGTGTGGGTGTGTGTTTGTGTGTGGTAGTCGTGTCTGTAGTGTGTGAGGGTGTGGTGTGTGCTGGTGTGTGTATGTGTCGTGTGTTGTGGTGTCGTGTGTGTGTGTGGTGTGTGTGTGTGTGTGTGTCGTAGTGTGGTGTCGTGCGAGTGTGTGGGTGTGTGTGTCGTGTGTGTGTAGTTTAGTGTGTGTAGTGTGTGAGTGGGTGTGTGTGTGCTGTGTTGAGTGTGTGTGTGCGTGTGGTGTGATTGTGTGTGTGTGTCGTGTAGTGCTGTGTGTGTGTGTGTGTGTGTGTCGTGTGTGTGTTGTTGTCGTGTGTGTGTTTGTGTGTGTGTCGTGTGGCGTGTCGTGTGTGTGTGTCGTTGACAGTGAGTCGTGTGTGTGTGAGTGTATGGGTGTAGTGTGTCGTGTGTGTAGTGGTGTGGAGTGTGTGTGTGTGTCGTGTGTGTATTGTGAGTGTGTTACTGTGGGTGTGTGTAGTGTGTGTTGTGTGTTGCTGGTAGTCAGTCGTGTGTGTGTGTGAGTGTGTAGTGAGAGTGTGTGTGTAGTGAAGTGTGTGTGTGTGTGTGGGTGTGTGTGCTGTGCGTAGTTTGTGGTGGTGTGTAGTGTGTGTGTGTTTGTGTGTGTGTCGGATAGTGTGTGGGTGTCGTGTGTGTGTGTCGTGTGTGTGTAAGTGTGTGTGTGTGTGTGTGTGTGCTGTCGTTGTGTGTGTGTGTCGTGTGTGTGTGTAATGTGTCGTGTGTGTGTGTAGGTGTGTGTGTGGTGTCGTAGTGGTGTGTGTGTGTAGTTTGAGTGTGTGTGTATGTGTGTGATGCTTGTTGTGTAGTGTCGTGTGTGTGTGTGTGGTGTGTGTGGGTAGGTTCGTTGTGTGAGGTGTGTGTGAGTGTAGTCGTTGTGTGTCGTGTGTGTGTGATTGTGTGTGTGTGTGGCTGGGTGTGTGTGTGAGTGTGTGTTGTGTGTGACGTGTGTGTGTCGGTGTGTGTGTGTGTGTGGGTGTGTGTGAGGGTGCTGTCGTGTGGTGTGCCTGGTCTGTGTGTGTCAGTGTGTGGTAGTAGTCGTGTGTGTGTGTTGTGATGTGTGTGTGTGTGAGTGTGTGTGTGGTGTGTGTGAGTGTGTTGTGGTGTGTGCAGTATGTGTGTCGTGTGTGTGTGCTGTGCGTGAGTGTGGTCGTCGTGTTGTGTGGTCGTATGGGTGTGTGTGTGTGTCGTGTGTGTGTGTGTGGAGTGTGTTGTGTAGTGTAGTCGTGTGGTGTGTCGTGAGTGTGTGTGTGTGTGTGGTGAGTGTGATGTGTGTGTGTGTCGTGTGTGGGTGGGTGTGTGTAGTGTGTGTGTCGTGTCGTTTGTGGTGAGTGTGTTGTGAGTGTGTGTGTGTGTGTGTGTGTGTGTAGTGTGATGTGAAGTGTGTAGTTGTTAGCTGTGTGTGTCAGTGGGTGTGAGTGTGGTGTGTAGTGTGTGATGTACGTTGTGTGTGTGTGTAGTGTTTGTGTTGAGTGTGTGTGGTGTAGTTTGCTGTGTGTGTGTGTGTGTGTGTGATGTCGTCCGTGTGTGTTATTGTGAGTGTGTGAGTGTGTGTGTGGTGTGATGTGTGTGTGTGGGATCGAAGGTCGTGTGTGTTGTCGTGTAGCTACGTGTGTGAGTGTGTGTTGCTGTGTGTGTTTGTATTGTGTCGTGTTGTGTGTGTGCTCGTCGTGTGTGTGTGTGTGTGTGCTACGTGTAGGTGTGTGTGATGTGTGTCGTGTGTGTTATGTGTGTATGTGGGTGTGTGTGTGTGGGTGTGTCGTGAGTGTGTCCGTAGAGTGTGTGTGGGTGTGTAGTGGCTCGTGATGTAGTAGGGTGTGTGTGGCTGTTGGTGTGTATGTGTGTGTGTGTTGTTTGTGTGTGTGTCGTGTGTGTGTGTTGATGTTGGTTGTGTGTTTGTCAGTGTAGTGCTGTGTGTGTCGGTGTGGTGTGTGTCTGATATGAGGTTGTAGTGTGTTTGTGTGTGTAGTCGTTGTAGTGTGTGTGTGTGTGTGTGAGTGTAATTTCGTGTGTAGTGTTTGTGTGTGTATAGGCAGTGTGAGTGTAGTGTGGGGGGGTGGGACTGAGGTGGTTTGTAGGTATACGTGGTAGTGAGTCGCTGTTGTGGTGTCAGGGTGAGTTAAGTGTGTGTGTGATCGTAGGTGTGTGTCGTGTGTGTGCGTGTCTTGTGTCGTGGTGAGTCTGTGTGTGTGAGTGTTTGCTGTGGGGGGGTTGTGTGTGGTGAGGTGTTTGGGTGTGATTGGTGCAGTGTGTCGTTCGTGTGTGTGTTTCGTGTGTGTGTGTGTGATGTGAGTTGTGTTGTGTGTGTTGAATTGTGTTGGTGTTGTGGTGGGTTTGATGTCGGTGTGGTATGTGCTGTACGTGTGTGTAGTGGTGGTGTGGTGTGTGTGCTGATGTGTCGGGGTAGTGGTGGTGTGTATGTAGGATGCTGTGTGTCGTCGTGATGTGGATGTACGTAAGTAGTGTGTTTGTGTGTTGTGTGTCCGTGTGTAGTCGTGTATGTGTCGTGTAGGTGAGTGTGTGCTAGTGTAGTAGTGTGAGTCGTGTGTGTAGTGCTTAGTCTGTGTGTTGGGTGTGTGTGGTAGTGTGTGTGCGGTGTGTGTGTGTTTGTGTCGTGTGTCGTGTGTGTGACGTGTGTGTGTTTATGTGTAGTCGTCGTCGTGCCTGTTGTGTGTGTGTGTGATGTCAAGTGATCGTGTCCGGGTGCTGTGTAGTGTGTGTGTGTAGACGTGTGTCGTCGGTCCGTGTGTAGTGTGTTTGAGCTGTGTCCGTGTGTGTGTGTGATGGGTGTAGTGTAGTGTGTGTGTCGAGTGGAGTCGTTGTGCTGTGTGGGAGCAGTACGGTGTGTGTGTGTGTTGCTTTGTATGACGTCGATGAGTGGTCGTGTGTGAGTGTCGTGTGTCAGTAGCTCGTGTGTACGTGTTTGTGTAGTGTGTCTGCAGTGTAGTCGTAGTGGCTGTGTGTGTGTTAGGTCGAGCGTAGTCGTGCTGTCGTGTCGTGTGTGCGTGTGTGTGTGTGTTGTCGGGTCGTGTGGTGTGTGTGAGTCGTGTCGTGTGTGTGGTGTCGGTCGAAGTAGTGAGTGCTGTGTGTGTGTTGAGAGTGGTGTGTGTGTGTGTGTGTGCTGTCGTAGCTGTGGTGAGTGTCGTGTGTGTGCTCGTGTGTGTGTGTGTGTGTCCGTGTCCCGTAGTGTGTGTTGTCGTGTAGTCGTGTGAGTGATGTGTGTGGTTGTGAGTGTGTGTCCGTGTGCTGGTGTGTGTGTGTGTGTGTGTCGCGTGCGGGTGGGGAGTGTTGTCAGTGTGTGTGTGTGTTGGGCTGTGTGTGTGTGTGTGTGGCAGAGGTGTGTGTGTGTGTGTGTAGATGTAGCTTGTGGTGGTGGGTGTGTGACGTGTGTAGTGTGCTGTAATGTTTAGTGTGTTTGTGTGTGCTAGTGTGTGGGTACGTGTGTGTGTAGTGAGTGTTGTGTGTCGTGTGATGTAGTGTGATGTGGTGTAGTGTGCTGCTCGTTTGTTTGTCGGCTGTGTCGTTTGTTTGTTGACTGTGTAGTGTGTCGTGTGAGTGGTCGTTTGTGTGGTGTCGTGTCGTCGTGTGTGCTGTGTGTGTCGTGTGTGTTGTGTGTCGTGAGTGTTCTGCTGTAGTGTCGTGTGACGAGTGTGTGTGTCGTGAGCTTTGTTGTGATGGGTTGGTGTGTGAAGTAGTATGTGAGTGTGTAGTGTGGTGTGTGTGTGTTTGTGGTGTGTGTGTGTGTGTGTGTGTGTGAGTGTGTCTGTAGTGTGATGTAGTGTGTGTGTGTGTCGCTTGGTGAGTGTGTAGTGTGTGTGTCGGGTAGTGACGTGGTAGGGTGTGTAGTGTGTGTGAGTGGGTTTGGGTGTGTCGTGTGTGAGTAGTGTAGTGTGTGCTGATGTGTGTGTGATGTGTGTGTCGAGTGTGGTGTGTGTGTCCGTTGTGTGTGCTTGTATGTGAACTGTGTGAGTGCTAGTGGGTGTGATGTCGTGTTGTCGTGTGTGTGTGTGTGGGTGGGTTAGGGTGTTTGTCCGAGTGTGTTTGTGTGCTGTGTAGTTTTGTCGTGTAGTGTCGTGGTGTGTGTAGTTGTAGTCAGTGTGATGTTGTGTGTGTAGTGGTGTTGTGTGTGGTGCTGTGTGTGTAGTGTTGAGTGTGTAGTAGTGTGTGTGATGCTAGTGTGTGTGTGTGTGTGTTTGGGTGTGATGGTGATGTGTTTTTTTGTGTGTAGTGCTGAATGTGTGTGTAGGTCGTGTGTGGATGGTGTGCTGTGGTGTGTCGACGGGTGTGTGTGGGAGTAGTGGAGTAGGTCAGTACGTGTGTTTGGTGTGTGGGTGTTTGGGTCTTTTTGTGGTGTGGTGTGTGTTTGTGTATGTGTGTGTGTGTGTGTAGTCGTGTGCTGTGTGCTACTGTCGTGTAGTGTGTGTGTGTGTGCTGGTGTCGAGTGACGTGTGTGTGTGTGCTGTCGTGTGTGTGTCGTGTCGTAGTGTGTGTATTGTGTGTGTGAGTGTGTAGTAGAGCTGTGTCGTTGTGTGCGTAAGTGTCGTGTGTGTGTGTGTGTGTTGCTGAGTGTGTGTGCGGTGTGTGTGTGTGTGTCGTAGTGAGGTGTGACTGTGGTGTGTTGCTGGTGCTGTGTGTGGCTGGTGTGTCGTGTCGTGTTGTGTCGGAAGTGCTGTGTTTGTGTCGTGTGCTTTGTGAGTGTGTTGTGTAGTGTGTCGTGTGTTGTGTCGGTAGTGCTCGTGTGTGTCGTGTGGTAGTGTGTGTGTGTGTGTGTTGGAGTGTCAGTTGTGTGTGTCAGTGTGTGTGATTTGTGTGTAGTTTCGTGAGTCGTCGTGTGTGTTTGATTCGTGTGTGTGTGTGACGTGTATGTGTGTTTGTGTGTGTGTGTGTAGTGTGTGTCGTGTGTGTTCAAGAGTGTGTAGGTGGCAGTGTGTGTCGTGGTGTGTGTGTGCTGTGAGGGGTCTTGTAGTGGGTGGGTGTTAGTGTGTGTGTGTGTCTGTGTGGGTGTGTGTTGTAGTAGTGAGTAGTGTGTGATGTGTGTGTGCTGAGGACGTCGTGTAGTGTAGGGGTGTGTGTGTGGGTGAGTGTGTGAGTGTGTGTGTGTGTGTGTGTGTATGGTGGCTGTAGTGTTGGTGAGTCCAATGTGAAGTGTGTGTGTCGTGTGGGTCGTGCTCGGTGTGTGTGTGTGATGTGTGTTTGTGTGTGTGTGTTAGTTTGTGTGTGTGTCAAGTTGTGATTGTAGCATAAGGTGTGTCGTTTGTGTGAGTGTGTGTGTACTTGTACGTGAGTCGAGTGTGGGTGGTGTGCCGTGTCAGAGCTAGTGTAGTGTCGTCTATGTGTGTGTGGGTGTGTGTTGATGTGTTGTGTTTAGTGTTATTGTGTGTTGTGTAGTTTAGTGGGGTGTGTAATCGAGTGTGTAGTGCTAGTGTTAAGTGTGTGTGTGTCACGTGTGGTTGAGTGTACGTGGTTTGTTGTGTGATGTGTGTAGTGTTTTGTGGAGTCGAATAGTGTTGTGTGTGTGTGCTTTAGTGTGTGTGTGTGGTCGTGTGTGCTGTGTGTGAGTTGTTTGTAGTGTGAGGTGTGTGTGTAGTCTTCGTGTGATGAGTGTGTGTCGTGTGTGGCTGTGTTTGTGGGTGTGTGGTGGGCTGTGTGTGTGTGTGTGTGTGTGTGTGTTGAATAGTGTCGATGTTTGTGTGTGTGTGTGGTGTCGTGGTGTGTGTGTGAGTGACGTGTGTGTGTGTGTGTGTAGTGGGGTGTGCTGTGTGTGTGGCTGTGTGTGTGTGTGTGTGTGTCGTATTGTCGGTTGTGTGGGTCGTGTGTCG
>JAXIVD010000861.1:52500-114475 GCA_036785275.1 Cancer borealis
ACTGGTGTAAATGTCTATATTTCAGTATTATGAGAACTCGATATTTTATGTATGGGCAATGCCTTCATATTTCATAATTCAGTAGTTTATGGAACTGTGGATGTCTTGGTTTGATTTGTTTACTGGAGTAAGTGTCTTTACATTTCATTACTATGAGAACTCGTAATGTTACGTAATTGCCATGTCTTTATATTTAGTTTATGAAACAATACATATCATGGAATCAGTGGTTTACTAGATTTGTTGTATATTCATTTCAGTCTCATGAGTATTTCCAAATATTATATGTCATGTTTTCAAATGATATAGTTCTTGAAACTGCAAGTCAATTTTACCAATTTGCCGATTTTCATGCTTTTTTTTCGCTTCCTTTGAATCAAATGTTTAGTTACTAAGTAAAATGCCTCATTCCTGTATTATTTGTTTAGTTCGTAGTAATACAAGCAAATATCTATTTTCCTAAGCAGTGTTAAGATAAAAATACAAGAAAAAATATATGATTTCATATGTGGGTATACGGGTCTGCTGGAAGCAAAAGAGGTGCGTCATGTTGGATGTTTTTTTTTCTATACCACAAATTGTTGGTGCCAGTAGGCTTTATGGAGGCTAGTTTAGACTGCCTTTGTCCATTATTTGGCATATGTTTAGATTTTTTTTTATAGTGACGCCTCGAATGTTTACGTTCTCTCTTGGATATGTTGAGAATGAAAGAGGCTACTGCTGCTAAGGCCTCAAATGCATATAACATTGTAAATCCCATCTGAAGACAGTATGGCAGCAATTTGGGTAGTCTTTGGCCACTCGACGGTAATACCAAAGATAGAAAAGTGGCCAGCGGATATCGGAGGATCGAACCCGGAACCCTAGGTTCGCATGCTCGAAGGCTGACCACTGTACTACCGTCTCTCCGCGAACCACTGTCCTAGACGGAGTAGATATAGGTAAATAGAATTGGGATAAAGACTTAGTCGTGTTGGTAAGTCAGGATTTGAGACCTAGAGAGCAGTGTATTAATGCCAGGAATAGAGCTAACAGGGTACTAGGTTTTATGAACAGGAGCATAAGTAATTGATCAGCAGATGTAATACTAAGACGTTACTAAGACATTAGTTAGGCCTGATTTTGATTATGCTGTACAGTTCTAGTCTCCGTATTATAGAATGGATATTGATAAGCTAGAAGCAGTACAAAGAAGGATGACTAAAATGATTCAGGGAATTAGGAACTTAACTTACAAGGATAGACTAACACACCTCAATCTACACTCTAGAAAGACGTAGGGTAAAGGGAGATGCGATATAAGTGTTTGAATGGTCAAGGGTTTCAATAAAGGGGACATAAATAAGGTTCTCATAGTCAAAGAGAAAGTAAGAACACAAACAAATGGTTTCGAGCTAGAAAAGTTCAGATTCAGGAAATTTATAGGTAAAAATTGGTTCACTAATAGGGTGGTAGAGGAGTGGAACAAACTCAGCAAGCATGTGATAAGTGCTGGGACAGTTGATACTTTTAAGAAAAAGTTGGAGATTTCAATGGACGAAAAAAACAGATGGAAAGTGTTAGGTGCACAGAAGCTGCCTTGTGTAGCTGGCCTTTTGTAACCTCCTTATTTTCTTACGTTCTTATAATAAGGGGACCAAAACTGCACAGCATAATCTTGGCACGGCCTGACCAATGCTAAATACAATCTAAAATTATCTCCGCACTTCTACTTTTTACTTCTGTTGATGAATCTTAATACTCGGTTTGCTCAATTTCTAGCTTCAAAATTTTTTTTTCTTGGACAGTGATTCGAGTTCACTAAACCGCTCAAATCTCTTTCAGTATATGATCTTTTCACTAACTTATTCTGTATGGTATACGTTTAATGAGGATTCTCTCTACTGATACGTTGCATTACTAATATTGAATTCCATCTGCTATCTCTCTGTTCAGTTATTCTATATAAAGGGCATGAGTTTCAACAGATGGATGACTACGGTACCGTTTGTGAGCCGCATCTCCAGCTTTGACAGCATGAGAACAAGCAGAGTTAAACCAAGGCTTTTTAGCTTCAGTATTAGAAAAAGTGTGAGGAATGTATAACTCTATGCCAGAAATAATCCCCTCTATTATGCACTTAGCACAAAGAAAATGATCTCTGACATGGAAGTAATAATCGTTCCAAGGAAAATCAGAATAGTACTGCTTTCGGTCCTCCCACTTAGCAGAGTTGAAATGCCAGAGGCACTTCCACTTAGGTGGGTCCTGAGGCTGCACTGGAGCGATAGAACAGGTAATGGAAATAAGATTGTGATCAGAGGAGCTGAACAGAAAGGAAAGTTTAACAGAGTAAACTGAAGGATTGGAAGTTAGGAAAAGATCAAGAATGTTGGGCGTGTCTCCAAGGCGGTCAG
Source organism: Cancer borealis (assembly GCA_036785275.1). Classification (NCBI taxonomy): domain Eukaryota; kingdom Metazoa; phylum Arthropoda; class Malacostraca; order Decapoda; family Cancridae; genus Cancer; species Cancer borealis. The sequence continues at coordinate 54,897 of JAXIVD010000861.1, forward strand.
GGATACAGGTAGGGAACTGCACAAACTATTCTAGATCGTGGAGGATAGCAAAGTTGAAGGTTTGTTCACCAGGTTGGTAAGTGAAAGAAGATGAAAGCCAAAGCTGGTGATGAACATTGAAATCCTACTTAATTTTCTCCAGGTGAAAAAGTTTTAATATATCTATTAATCTATTTACGTGGCTAATATATCCCTTAACTGGGGTAGTTCTGACAAGACATTTAGTGTTTGGAGAAAGAATACTCTCTCTTTTCCCTCTGTGGCTTATCTTTTTGTAGTAAAGAATGCAGGGGAGAGACTTCCCAGCCCCCTCACTCCATCCCCTTTGGTCATCTTTTACGATTCATAAGAAATATGTTGGATATATATTGCATCCCCATCACCATAGGGAATATCATAAAATTTTGATGTTATGATAATGTTATGTGAATTCATGAAAATTAAAATAAGGGGTAAGATTTATGAAAAGAAAATAAGGGAGAATATTCATGATGGAATATACACACTTCTAATATTTTTAGCCAAAAAATTCAATTCAGTTCGAAATTGAGACTTCTGTACATTATTTTAACAAAATGTTAATCTTCAGGATAAATAATTTTTCAAGAATTTTGTGTGCGACTGAAAACACTTACAATTGTGTTGCAAATTAATTATTCATATCTAATTAATGATACTCCATTTATTAAGTAAAATATGCATGATTTCATTTTAAACAATAACTTTTCTTATTAGTGAATAAAGAAAAATAACCAGCCAAAGATGTACTCAAATCTTAATTTTAGTGAGATCAGAACAAACAAGAAGGGTTCAAATGCTAAAATAGACAAAAACTATAGTTGTATATGATGAATTCTACTCTGGTATGTCTACAACTTTTCCTCTATGGAATAACCTCTACAATACATATCTACTTAATGATATACAAATTATTTTTAGCACTTACCACACTTTCTGATTCCTCAGCAATAACATTAAGGTGTTCCACTTGGTCAGGGGGTGTGAGTTGCACAGACTCCCCTGTGAATTCTCGGTCAAAATAGCGAGTGTCTATCTCACTCGTCACTTGAGGCTTGAAGGGTGGGGTAAGCTGGAAGGAGATAAATAATTTGCCAAATTTATCATTATTAGTTATTGTATATTCATTAACTCTCAAAAAACATTTTTTTTTAGTGCAGAGGCTCACTAAGACAGATAAACTGCTACATATAGATAACCCTGTAACACTGATTGCTTATAAAAATCAAACTTGGGTACAGTCACAACATACCATGCATATCAATCCTTGCTAAGCATATCAATCAATCATTGGGGCCATATGCAGAGGAGCATATTCCCTCGCACCCTCCTTGATGCCAATCCTGGTGATCACACCAAGTGAGTCTCCATGCAGACCACCTTCCCATACCAAGGAAACATCGACTTGTCCCAGCCACGAACTTAGCGGACGCCAAGGTTATCCCTTTCAGAAACAACCAGACGAGCAGGATCAGCTCCTGGGTAACATGCCACATGGCTATACTATAGCCAGAGTTGATGTTGGAGGACTATGCGGGTATGTATGTATTCATTTGGAAGATATACATCCCAGGATAACACAAGAAAGTCTGTAAACTTATTTCCATTGTGGTCCTGAGCACACACACACACAGGAGGATAGGATTTACAGCTGCCAGGATTGCAAGGTCACAAACGGTTGGCTTACTCCCGTACCTATTGTACTACTGCTAGCTGAGCAGAGGTTACAGTGTTTTAAGAAGACAAACCCATCTTGTTTTCACCTGACCTGGGATTTGAACCCAGAACATCTCAGTTGTGAATCAAGCGTGCTAACCACTACACCACCGGGCCGCACAGGGTAATAGACTTTGATTCAATCTCACAGAGCAATTGCTGATTTATCAGTCATTTCAGTGATATCCTATGATTCTGTGAAGGCACTTATTATCAAAGACATCAATTTGCTTCTTCAGATCGGTGTTCAGTGTCCATGTCTCACTGCCATACAGTAAGACAGGGATCACCAGCAACTTGAAGACCCGAATCTTTGTCCATCTGAATAGTACTTATACTGAGTGAATCATTAACACTGTGGGCCAGGTCAATCCGCCGTAATACTTCTTTCCCGAGTGGGAAAGAAGACAGTACGAACTCTTGACACTTTGGACACGTTATACTGCCATACTACCACAATTAGTGTGAACCCATTGCTCAAGGAGTGTGTTTCCCCTTCTTGGAGGTACTTATCCAAAAGAGAATCGTGGAGGGCGCGGGAAACTTTGCCGGGGTTGGCAAAAACTCAGGCGCTGGTGTTATCCCTCAGTAGGAACATAAGAACATAAGAAATGGGGAGACTGCAGGAGACCAATTAATGACCTACACGAGCCAGCTCCTTGTCCCCCACCCTTGGAATGATCCAATATTTAGCCATCCTACCTGTCATCCGTATCCATACTCTGATCCAACCATCTTTTAAAGCTATCTATTGACTGCTAGTGCTGGCACAGAATTGTATGCTCATATCAAGTGGGAACTAGTGAAGTAGGCACAGACCAGTAGGGCTCATACTGCAACTGTTGTTCAGGAGAGATTCGATTCTCATTTACATCGGAACAGAGCGTTTCACCAGAACCCTAACAGCCAACAGCTGCAGCCCCCCACCAGTCTGAGCCATTGGAATAATCTAATACTTAGCCATCCCACCTGTCATCCCTATCCATACTCTGATCCAACCATCTTTTAAAGCTACCCATTGACTCAGCACTTACTACGTGTCTACCCAGCCTATTCCAATCGTTCACGACTCTGTTAGTGAACCAATATCTACCTATGTCTGTCCTGAATCTAAGTTTTTCTAGCTTGTACACATTTCCACGTGTCCTATCCTGAATACTAAAATCTAAAATCTGATCAATGTTTCCCTTATTAATTCCTTTTATCCATTTGAAAACCTCAATCATATCCCCTCTTGCCCTCCTTCTCTCTAGGGAGTGGAGATTAAGACGTTTTAACCTATCTATATAGAGTAATTATCTCAGCCCCTGAATCATCTTGATCATTCTTCTCTGGACTGCCTCCAAAGAGCCTATATCCTTCCTATAATAAGGGGATCAAAATTGAGCTGCATAATCTTGGTGGGGTCTAACTAGCGCTAAATACAACATCAGAATGATCTCAGAACTCCTATTTGTCACACACCTACTAATAAATCCCAGTATCTTGTTGGCCCTATTTCTAGCTATAATACACTGTTCCCTGGGGCGCAAGTCACTGCTTATTTGAACTCCTAAGTCCCTCACACTATATGACCTTCCTAAGGTAATGTCATTTAATGTGTAGTCTACAGGCCTATTACAATTACATACGTTCAAAATGCTATACTTGTTAACATTAAACTGCATCTGCCATTTCTCTGATCATTCGTACAGCTTATTTAAGTCATCCTGCAGCATCCTAGCATTATCTAAATTTTTTACCAGTCTTCCTATCTTTGTGTCATTGGCAAATTTACTGATATCATAGTTTATTCCTGTCTCTAAGTCATTTATATAAATTATGAATAACAATGGTCCTAGTACTGATCCCTGTGGTACCCTACTAGTGACATTACCCCATGCTGATTTCTTCCCATTAATCTGTACCCTCTGTTCCCTACTAGTAAACCATCCCCTAATCAGGAAGCTTTGATTAGCGGATCCAGGTGTATGGCCTCTAAGGTAGTCCTCAGGGCTTTCTTTGGACTTGTATTAGCCTAAATGTGGCTACATTTATTGTAGATATGGCATCTATGTTTTTGCGTGCGCACTGAGTGCTTTCCCGCGTGATGCCCCGCTATGTGCCTGCCTTTGGCGTCAGTCAGAGCCGTTGTTTGCCTAGGACAACACCCCGATGCAAGGCTCTCTGTATTACTCTGTAAGCAAGGACCTTATTGAAGTGTTTGGTTAGAGCTTGCTTATTCCATCACCTTTACCAGGATGAAGGGGCTTCAGCCAAGTCCCCCAGCACATGTGGTGTCACCAGTACAAACTTTCCTTAGAAGGAAAAGGTGTCTTCACATGCTTGCTGGTGGTGGAGAAAGCTGGGAATGCCCCGATGTCCATACCTCCTTCCACTTTACCTGTTGTGTTGGACTTCCCCGCCATGATAGCGGGTAAGGTCCTGTGAAAATCACATTGTTTCACTTTGACTTGTATACTCTTCTCACTTGTCTTGCTTAGGGCTGCGATGGTTCAAGAAGGGTGTCTGTGACACAGTTTAACTTGACATTAGGTACAGTCAGCTAGTTGCTGTGTAACAGCCACAAAGCCCCTGGGTTTTTTTTTTATTCTTGGCATAGACGGCATAAAGACCCTCGGGGGAGTTACAGTTGATGCACAGGGCATAGTGAGCTTTGGAGTTGATGAGCCCATGAAGGGTGTGGCAGACGACATGGTGTTAAGAGTTGATAAGCCCATGAAGTGTTCGGCAGCCGACACAGTGTTAAGAGTTGATGAGCCCATGAAGTGTTCGGCAGCCGACACGGTGTTAAGAGTTGATGAGCGTGATTTCTGTGTTACCTACAACCCTGTGGCTAATTATTGAACAGTAGCATGGAAGTGGACAGAGAGCAAGGAGCCGGGTATTCTACATAATCAAGTAGAGGAGTACCCTGTACCAGACGACGCAAGGAACCTGTGAGGAGGAGCTCCAGAAGTGGATAGAGGATGGCTGGTTACTACCATACAACAAAAACCAGTAGGGACCAGCAAAGGACCTTATTCCAGTTTTGGCGGTTGTACAACGCAATAAAAGGAAAGTATGGCCAGTAATGGACTTAAGGGAGCTCAACACCCATATCGAAGTGTTTACCGCAGACAGTGATATGTGCGCTGATAGACTGCGCGAGTGGTGGAGGCAAGGAGTGAATGTATCTGTGATGGACCTTCCAAAAGTGGTAAACCTACAAATAAGAATTCATCTGTCACTGTGGCCGTACCAAACTGTGCGCTATTGCCTGAATCAACTCGGTTTCAGTCTTAATGTCGCCCCTTTAGTGATGAAAGCCGTACTGAACTGCGTCCTTTCGCAAGATCCAGATATGAGAAGAGGAACGTCAGCATATATTGACGACATTCTTATAAATGAAGACCATGTTAAGGCCAGCTGAATGGAGAAACACCTCATGAGCTTTGGGCTAGTAAGTAAGCCGCCCGAACGACTTGTTGATGGAGCGCGAGTGTTAGGTCTGAGAGTCTGGGAGGAGCGGGACAGTCTCATTTGGAAGAGAGACAACGAGGTGGCTAAAGTATCCGATAAGTTAACATGGAGAACTGTTTTCTCATTCTGTGACAAGCTGGTGGGCCATTACCCCGTGTGTGGCTGGCTGCGCATGGCAACGGCCTTCATCAAGAGAAGAGCCAAAGACGTCATGGTTGGGTGGGATGAGATAATAGTCAATGAAGAATTAAGGACTCTTCTTAAAGAAGTCGTCGACGAGATCAGGAAGAATGACCCCATATGAGGACGATGGTGTGCCAGCAGTGACAAGGCCAGAGTGTGGATAGATGCCAGCTCCATGGCACTTGGTGTTGCCGTGGAGATCAACGGCGCCATCGTCAAAGATGCCAGCTGGCTGCACAAGGACTGCTCCAGTCATATTAACATAGCTGAATTAGACGCTGTTATCAAAGGACTGAACCTCGCTCTCGCATGGAAGTTAAAAGAGGTGAAAATACTGATAGACTCGTCAACAATGCATCGCTGGATCTGTGATGGCATCTCGGGAAGAGGCAGGCTCAAGACCAGCAAGCGAGATGCTCATCAGACAGAGAGTAAGGATACTGCTGTCGCTCATCAAGGAATGTGGCCTCCAGCTGTCAGTCACGCTTGTATCTTCTATCAACAACTGGGCTGACATTCTGATGCATGCACTGCAGCGTTGGTCAAAAGTCCCTGCTGCCTGTTCTACAATTAAGCCTTCTGTATGCGGTCAACATGGATGTCGCCGAAGAGAAGATTGGGGAAATACATCATGCAACAGGACATCCGAGCAAGAAACGCACGCTTTATTATTCGAAGTGGGCAAACCTGGCGGTGACCAGGTGGCAGATGCAGGCTGTCGTCACCAGATGTGAGGCATTTCAGTCTATGAAGTGGTAGAAAGGAGAACTGGCAGTGGAGAGGATCTGGCAGAGGCTTGGCATGGACATCACTCACTGTGGTGGTCGGTACTACTTGACACTCATTGACTGTGGGCCATTTCGCTTTGCCGTCTGGCATGAGCTGAGGCTTCAAACCAGTGTGAGTGTTATCAAGCAGTTAGTGGCAGTGTTCTACGAACGTGGGGCGCCAGAGCAGATACTTACCAACAACGACACTGCCTTTTGTGGCCGGATGTTTGCTGATTTCATGAAGAGGTGGAGCGTGCATCTCAGATTTCGATGAGCGTATGTGCCTCCGGCAATGATATCGTTGAAAGGTGTCACCACATGGTAAAGACCATCGCGACAAGGAAAGGCTGTTCGATAGCAGAGGTGGTATATCTGTATAATCTGAGGCCTCAGGATGATTGCACATGTTATGTTTGTTGCCTTATTCATTTATAGAGTTAAGTTTATTCAACTAAACATTTCATTATTTTTGTATTTATTAGGATTATTTTGTGTGGATGTATATGATTATATCAAGTGAAATTGTTCCCTGGTGGTCAGCTGACAGAAAGAAGCTCGGGGTGGTACACGTGTAGGGAAGCGGGTGATGTTTTTGGAGGAAGTTTTGGGTCTGATGATAGCCTGAGAGCATCTGAAGATTTGTGGTGTCATGGTTAGGGTGCAGTGGGGTTATGGAAGTGATGTAGGTGTTGTCAGAAGCTTCTGTCTTGATGTTTGGTGTAGTGAAGTGTGGTGAGAGGGAGTGGTGAATTGGAGCAAAGGTGGTATAGTATTCTCTAAAGACACGGGTGACTACTGGGAATTGGGGTGAGATCATGCCCATGTGTGGTGAAGAATTATTGAGGTATTGGAGCGCCTTGGAGAATAGTATGTGATGTGAAGATGTTTTGGGAGACAAGTTGAGGTATTGGGGCGTCTTGGAGAATAGTATGTGATGTGAAGATGTTTTGGGAGACAAGTTGAGGTATTGTGGTGTAACATTGTGATATTAAGTGGCAGGAAATTTGAGTTATATGGTAACTTATACATTAGTCAAGTGAACTTTGTAGTGTGATTTTTGTATCAAGAAGAGTTATTAATGACCATATGTGTGATATTGTGGAATGTGAGAGAATTTAGTTAAAAGGGAAAGTTACAGAAATTTGAGTTCCCTAGACCTTTTGTATTGTATTATTATTATTCATTTTGTGTATTCTGTCATCTTTATTTCAATATATTTGTTTTGTTATAGTTAGAGTGTATTTCAGTCCCTTTCCAACCTAAATCTAATTGACACAGAAAGAGTAATTAGGGAAACAGTGACAGGAGGTTACGGAAGGTAAGAGTAGTGGTGTTAATGTATGTGCGATTCTGATAAGTTAGGCGGATAATTTAGTATCCTTAATATCCTGGCTTTTAAAACTCCCTCAGATAGGTTTAACGTCTACCCTCTGTTAGGGAGCAAACCGGGTCGTAACACACGTCTGAAACTGTGCCTGCTAACATGCTATACAGATATCCTGTCAGAGTACGAGAAGTGGATTCCTGCGAAGAGGAGGAGATTGAAGTGGATGGAAGCAGGGGAAAGAGTGTGGGTAAGGCCACCTAATGTTCGTTGTGATGAGTAGCACAGAAGAGGCACAGTAACAAAAGTCCTGTCTAACCAAGCTGTTGAAGTCGACGGAGTCCCTCGCCACATAAAAGATCTTCACCTCTGCATCTCCAAGGCAGCCAAGACAAAAACAACCTCAGGTGAAGATGACAAACTCTTCATCCAGATTCCTGTCCATGACGAGGAGGAGGAAGAAAGCATCTCTAACGATGATGAGGAGGAGCCAGATCGTGAGCTGCCAAGGCGTTTGTCGAGGATCAGAAAGTCGAATGTGCACCTTGTGTGAATAAAATTCAAGGTGGAGTGTTGTAGTGTGTCTGTGGGTGCGAGCATGTGTTGCCTCATGCTTGAGTGTTTGTTGTTGGAATAAATATAACTTGAAATTGCTGGTCAAGAGTGCAGTCAAGAATGACGACAGCCACGGAGATGAGGTTGGTTCTTGGAGCGGGGAAGGAAAGGCAGAGAGCAAGAGGCCGCCACGCACACCTGCAGCCAGCCACCGCCACGCTCTGAGCAACTTCTCCGCCTGTCATCCTGGCTGCCCGACACCGCACGGGAGACTTGGTTATATTGCTTTTCTACTGTTAAGTAAAGAAAGAAAATCAAGACTTCATTTTATTACTGCCACAATAATAAAGATAACTATAAGTGCAATAAGTGTAATGAGAATGAGGACGTGACTAGGTCAACTCAAGATGAACTGATAACGCCAATAAGTGAAGGAAGAACAGACAGGTCAGCTAGGCCTAAAAAAAAGTGAAGCAAAAGAAAAGAAGCAACAGATAATGTGTTCACTGTGAAGTTGATATACCAAAGAAAAGTAAAATCTATAAAAATGTAAATTGGGAAAACCAACTTTACAAAAGGTGTGTAAGAAATTCAAACCATAAAAAAGGAAAATAGCTTGGTCGTTATTTGCAACAAATGTATTCCGTTTTCACAGTCTGAAGATATAATGCAATTCGTTGAGTTGGATGAATTTTTACATAGGATACCATCGCAAGCAGACATTCATGATTTAACACCTTTTGAAAGGAAAGGATTACACATTATTCATATAAATGCAAGATCGGTGATATAACATATGGTGTTTATGTATCATTTCATTATTTTATTGTTCTTAACTAAAAAACACTGTTTTCTCCTCTGTTGTTCTTTCATCATTTTTTTGCTTTGTCTCTTCCTTTAATTCTTTACATTTTTGTCTCTCTTCTTCATTCATACTCTTTTTAATTAACACATTTTTATATTCAACTATGTCCCTGAGTTTGTAAGTCCTCGCTAAGATCTCCTTCGTTGCAGTCTGTGTCTCTAGTCTCAGAGTTTGATCGGTCTAACACCTTCAATATATGAACCTAACCTCATTACTTCCTCTACTTCCTCCACAAATATAGTATTCTCATCCTCATAATTTAATTGTTTTAGTATTTCCTTTATGCATTTAGTTTCTTTTTTTTCTCTCTTTATTCTCAATATGCGTGTGTGTATTTACCTAGTTGTGGTTTATGGGAGGGGAGTAATCTCATGGTGTCCCATCTCTCTATCCCTTATCTGCTTCTTCTTAAAAGCATGCACAGTCCTAGCCTCCACAACTTCCTCTCTGAGCTCATTCCATTTATTTACAACTCTGTGAGGAAAACTATACTTCTTGATGTCCCTTCTACAGTTTTCCTTTTTCAATTTTAAACCATGTCCTCTTGTACTCCGTGTATCCAAGGATAAAAAGTTTTCTTCATCCACATCCTCCATGCCATTCACCATTCTATAGACATTTATAAAATCACCTCTTTCCCTTCTCTCCTCGAGTGTAGTGATTTCTAATCTTTTCAATCTCTCTTCATAAGTTAAAGTACCCATCTCAGGAACTATCTTCGTAACTGCTCTCTGAACTCGGTCGTACCACAGAAGTCAAAATCTTCTTTATCATCCTTTCATCCAGATACGAAAAAGCCACTCTCACCTTCTTTAATAAATTCATCATTACTCCCGCAATTTTGTCAATATGTTTGTCTGGAGTCCAGTCCTCTGTAACAGTCACGCACAAATCCACTTCTTCTTTTGATTTCTCCAACCTGATACCATTCATCTCATAATCATATCGCACTCTCTTTTTACTCTTACCAAACTCCATCACCTTACATTTACTCAAGTTAAATTCCATTTGCCATGATATACTCCAACTATTGATCTTGTTTAAGTCTTTTTGCAGCATCATACAGTCGTTCACATTTTCAATTTGCCTCATTATTTTTGCATAATTCGCAAACAGGTTTATGTAACTATCAACTTCATCACTCAAGTCATTAATGGTCCCAACATAGATCCCTGTGGGACACCACTAGTTACCTTGAGCCAAGACGAACACTGGTCACATATTACTGTTCTCATTCCTCTATCATGAAGATAATTCTTCGTCCACTCTAGTAGTCTTCCTTCAATTTCTCCGTACTTTTCAATTTTTCATATCGACCTTCGATGTGGTACCTTATTAAAAGCCTTCTTTAAATCCAGGTATACACCGTCCACCCATCCATCTCTTTCTTGAATAACATCAATCACTCTTGACTAAAAAGATAACAAATTTGTGGAGCATGATCTCCCCTTTCTAAATCCAAACTGGCAATTAGTTAATACTTTATGCCTCTCCAAGTGCTCCATCCATCTTTCCTTAATCACTCTCTCACACATCTTTCCCACAACGCTGGTCAAGGACACTGGTGTATAGTTTAGCGGGTTTTCTTTACTTCCTCCTTTATATATCGGTGTGATATTTGCCCTTTTTCAGTGCTTAGGTACTCTTCCCTGCGTCAATGATGTTACCACCACACTATGAATTTTCCCAGCCAATTGCTCATTACATTTTTTCAAAATCAAGTTTGATACTCCATCTGGTCCCATTGATTTATTGATATCAAGCTCCTTCAGCATCTTAAGTATTTCCTCATTCGTAACAGAGACAGTGTTCATCGAGATCCCTTTGAAGACTTCCTCTACAGGCTCGATCTCTCTCTCCACAGTGAGCACTGATCTAAAGAGTTTGTTCATCACCCCTGCCATATCCTGAGCCTCTTCGTAAACTGCTTCTTTGACTTTCAGCTTTATTATCCCTTCCCTATGTTTCATCTTCCCATTTATGTGTTTATAAAACAGCTTGGGTTCATCTATACACTTATCTATTACATCTCTTTCATATTTTCTTCTCTCCATTCTCATTATCTCGACATAATTGTTCCTAGCTTTAATGTACTCGTCCCATCTGTTTTCAGTGTTTCGCTTGCTCCATCTATTCCAAGCATTTATCTTGTCATTTCTTGCACTTTTTACATTTTGCATTGAAATATTATTTCCCCTTTCTATCTCCTGGTCCTCCTCTAGGTACATATTTCTCCACTGCAATATTGTAGATCTTCAAAAATTCATTCCATTTCTCTTGAACATCCTCAGCCTGCTCAAAGTTCTTCCAGTCCACCTCAACAAAGAAGTCTTAATTTCTTAAAATCAGCTCTCCCATATTTAAATCTCTTCACTTTATACTCCTCATTTATGATCTCATTTTCATTTCTCACCTCAAAATTTATCAGCACATGGTCACTTTTTCCCAGGGGGCTTTCATATAGCAAGTTCTCAATACTCTCCATATACTTGGTGAACACCAAATCAAGCCTAGATGGTGTATCACTTCCGCTAAATCTGGTATCACAGTCAACCCATTGTGTCAACAAGTTTTCCACCGCTAATTTAGAAGTCTGTTACTCCAAGAGTTTTCTCCTCCACTCGTAGTCATCGCCTCCCAGTTTACCTCCTTACAATTAAAATCACCAACAATAATCACGTCATTACTGTCCTTCACAATTTTTTCGAGATCCCGTAACACATCCACCAACATATCTTCATGCTCTTCTCTTTCCCAAGCATTCGTCTTTGGTGGCACATACACTCCTACATAGTTTACAGTTTTACCATTAGCACTTGACACAGTCACTTGTAAAATTTCAGACTTATCTTCACTCCTAATAACCTTTTCCACTCTAACACACTTTTTATTCAAAATCATTACTCCTCCTCCTCCTTTATTCCTTCTATTTCTCATCCACACATCGTACTTTTCGTCACCAACATCAGGAATACCCCATTCACTTCTCCACTTGGTCTCTGTCAATATCACAATATCCGGTTTATTTCTATTCAGTAACTCATTTATTTTCTCTTTCGTTAACAGCAGTCCATTTACATTCGTTTAACATATTTTAGTTAATTCCTTGTATATCTTTTCTTTATTATTTTCATATCCCACACTTTCCAGTAAAACTGTTGCTTTTCTTCCTCTGTTCGCTGCTCGTTTTTTTGCTTAGCCTCGTTTATCAGTTCTTTTTGCTTCAACCTCTCAGCTTCGTCCAGATCCCTGTTTATCCATACATTCTTATAGACCTCGTCACCAGACAACCTCCAAGATCCGCTCAAAACTTCCTCTGCTTGTACCTGTGTTGCAAACTTGATCCTAATAGGTTTAACCTTATCATCCTCATATTTACCAATCCTGTGAAACTTTTCCACTTGCTGCATGACTCTGTTATCTTCACTAGTAACTTTTTTCAGTATTTTACTTAGCGTATTCTTTTCCTTTTCTTCTCTCTCCATTGTGTGTGTGTGTGTGTGTGTGTGTGTGTGTGTGTGTGTGTGTGTGTGTGTGTGTGTGTGTGTGTGTGTGTATGTGTGTGTGTGTGTGTGTGTGTGTGTGTGTGTGTGTGTGTCTGTGTGTGTGTGTCTGTGTGTGTGTGTGTGTCTGTGTGTGTGTGTGTGTCTGTGTGTGTGTGTGTGTCTGTGTGTGTGTCTGTGTGTGTGTGTGTGTGTGTGTGTGTGTGTGTGTGTGTGTGTGTGTGTGTGTGTGTGTGTGTGTGTGTGTGTATTTACCTAGTTGTAGTATACAGGGCCTGAGCTACACTCGTGTGGTCCTGTCTCCGTATCTATATTTGTCTAGTTTTTCCTTCAGTTGATGTACATTCTTTGCTATGATCACCTCTTCCTTTAGTCCATTTCAAGTATCTATACTTAGGGGAAAACTGTACTTTTTTAAATCTTTCAAGCAAATTCGTTTATGCAGTATTTTCATGTGTCCCCTCAAATTTCTATCCTCTCCTTTTCTTCTCAATATTAGGTCTTCTCTATCTGTTTCCTCCAGGTTGTTCATCAATTTATATATTGTGATTAAGTCACCTCTTTCTTTTCTTTCTTTCAATGTTATTAAGTGCATTTCTTTTAATCTTTCCTCATATGGTAGGTCTTCCAATTCTGGCACTATCTTAGTTGCAATTCTCTGTATTCTTTCTAATTTCAACACATGTTTTTTCTTGTGCGGGGACCATATTACTTCTGCATATTCCAGTTTTGGTCTGATCATTGTAATTATAATTTTTCTCATCATATCTTTATCTAGGAAATGAAAAGCCATTCGTATATTCCTTAGCATCATGAAAGTGTCACCAAATATTCTATTCATATGTTTCTCTGGTGATATGTTGTCAATTATTACCACTCCCAAATCTTTCTCTTCTTTTGCTATTGATATAATATTTTCCCCTAACTTATACGTCCATGAGGGTCTCATTGCACTTTTTTCCCATTTCCAATACATGGCATTTTTTTTTCATTAAATTCCATTTCCCATGTCTTGCTCCATTCATAGATCTTGTTTATATCATTCTGTAGCTCCTCACAATCCTTGTGATTTCCTATCTTTCTTAGTAATTTTGCATCATCTGCAAATAGACTTATGTAACTGCTTACTCCTTCTGTCATGTCTTTTACATACATTAAAAACATTATTGGTGCCAAAACTGATCCCTGTGGTACTCTACTTTTCACTTTTCTCCATTCAGATTTTTCATCCTTTACTACTGTTCTCATTTCCCTTCCTTTCAGGTAGTCTTCCATCCAGTTCTTTAATTTGCTTTTCCATCCTCCAATGTGTTCCAACTTCCATGGTAATTTCCTGTGCGGAACCTTATCAAATGCCTTTTTTAAGTCTAAATATATGCAATCTGCCCATCCATCTCTTTCTTGTGTTATATCTATTACTCTTGAATAAAAACTTAAATTGGTGACACACGATCTTCTTGTTCTGAATCCAAAATGTCTATCTGTTATTATTCCTTCTCTTTCTAAGTCTAATCAGTCCATTGTTTCTTGATGACCTTCTCACATACCTTGCACATTATGCTGGTCAATGGCACTGGTCTATAATTAAGTGGTTCTTTCTTTATTTCCATTCTTGTAAATAGGCATTATATCAGCTTTTTTCCATTCTTTGGGGACTTTTTCCTGTTTTAATAGAACACTCAATTATATCATGAATTGGTTCAGCCATTTCTTGTCTACACTCCTTCAATATGTATCCTGATAATCCATCTGGTCCTATAGCTTTTATTTAATCCAATTCTTTCATCATTTCTTCCATCTCTTTTTTTACTTATCTTGATGTCCCACAACTCATTTTTCCTCACTTGTCCTTGTGGCTTCTTAAAGTCTAATTCAGTTGTAAATATTTTCTGAAAATTCTTATTTAGCGCTTCACTCATTTCTTTCGGATCCTCATATACAGTACGTACTTCATTATTTTCCTTCAATCTGGTTATAATTTCTTTGTTTTATTTTTCCATTAATAAATCAATAAAACAGCTTTGGTCCTTCCTTGCATTTGTCAACTGTATCTTTTTCATATCTCTTCTCTTCTTCTCTTCTTATCCTTACATATTCATTCCTTTCTAGTTCATATTCTTCTTTCCTTTCCTGGATCGGTTTTCTTTTCATTCTCCTCCATGCTTCATCTCTTCTCTTTTTAGATCTTTCACATTTTCCGTTAAACCACTCTATTTTACCTTTTTCTTTTACTTTATAAAATGTATTCCTTTACTCCTTGCTCGTATATCATCAGGAAGAGATCGTATTTCTCTTGTACGTCCTTTAATGCCTTCATTTTCGTCCAGTCAATATCATTGAAAACCTCTTCATTGCAGTATAGTTTGCTTTTGCATAATTTATACTTTTCTTTTTGTATGATTCCTCTTGTTTGTCTTTTATATCTCCTTAATTTCATTTTCCAGGACCACATGGTCACTCTTTCCAAAGAGGCTTTCATAATTAATATCTGTTTCTAGATTTATTCTTTTAGTAAATAAAAGATCTAATCTTGATGGTTTATCTTCGCCTCTATCTTGTATTTTCAGTTACCCATTGAATCATTGTATTATTCATCGTTAGTCTCAATAATCAATTTCCCCATGTATTTTCACTTCCGCTTTCAAATGTCTCCAAATTACTTCACTGTAGTTAAAATCTCCCACCAGTGTTACTCTTTAACTGCTTTTAATAATCTTTTCTAAGCTCTCTAGGGTATCTTCTATTATTTCTTCATGTTCTTCCTTAGTCCAAGTTTTTGTTTTTAGGGGTACATATGCAACTATTATTTTATGGCTTTCTCCAAATCTTGTATAATTTGTGCACTTATCAATTCTGCTTTACTTTTTCCATACACTACATTTTAAACTTTTATCTTAGATTTTATCATTAGCATCACACCACCACCTTTTTTGTCTTTTCTATCCTTCCTCCATATATTATAATTATCATTCTTTGGATTTCTTCACATAGTTTTGTTTCTGTTAGGCATACAATTTCTGGTTTCTTCTCTTTTAGATAATCTAGTAACTCTAGTTTTTTTTTATAATTATTCCATCTGTGTGTGTGTGAATGTGTGTGTGTGTGTGTGTATTTACCTAGTTGTGGTTTACGGGAGGGGAGTAATCTCATGCTATCCTGTCTCTGTATCCCTTATCTAGTTTCTTCTTAAAAGCATGCACAGTCCCAGCCTTCACAACTTCCTCGCTGAGCTCGTTCCATTTATTTACAGCTCTATAAGGAAAACTATACTTCTTGATGTCCCTTTTACAGTTTTCCTTTTTCAACTTTAAACCATGTCTTCTTGTACTCCGTGTATCCAAGGGTAAAAAGTATTCTTCATCCACATCCTCCATACCATTCACCATTCTATAGACATTTATCAAATCACCTCTTTCCCTTCTCTCCTCGAGTGTAATGATTTCTAATCGTGTGTGTGTGTGTGTGTGTGTGTGTGTGTGTGTGTGTATATTTTTACCTAGTTGTATTTACCTAGTTGTGGTTTACAGGAGGGGAGTAATCTCATGGTATCCCGTCTTCTTAAAAGCAAGCACGATCCTAGCCTTCACAACTTCCTCGCTGAGCTCATTCCATTTATTTACAACTCTATGAAGAAAACTATACTTCTTGATGTCCCTTCTACAGTTTCTATTTCAATTTTAAACCATGTCCTCTTTTACTCCGTGTATCCAAGGGTAAAAAGTATTCTTCATCCACATCCTCCATACCATTCACCATTCTATAGACATTTATCATATCACCTCTTTCCCTTCTCTCCTCGAGTGTAGTGATTTCTAATCTTTTCAATCTCTCTTCATAGGTTACAATACCCATCTCAGGAACCATCTTCATAACTGCTCTCTGAACTCTTTCTAACCTTGCAATATTTTTTTTTTTATGGGGAGACCACACGACTGCCGCATATTCCAACCTCGGTCTTACCACAGAAATCAAAATCTTCTTTATCATCCTTTCATCCAGATATGAAAAGGTCACTCCCACCCTCTTTAATAAATTCATCATCCCCACAGCAATTTTGTCAATATGTTAGTCTGGTGTGTGTGTGTGTGTGTGTGTGTATTTACCTAGTTGTATTTACCTAGTTGTGGTTTACGGGAGGGGAGTAATCTCATATTGTCCCATCTTTATATCTTACTTTATCCAACTTGGCTTTATTTAAAGCTGTGTACACTGGTGGCGTTTACAATATCTCCACTTAATTAATTCCAGGTGTTGACCACTCTGTGCGGAAAACTGTACTTCTTGATGTCCCTGATACAACGCTCCTTCTTCAGCCTCTTTCCATGTCCCCTTGTACTTCTGGCCTCCAGATTTAACAACTCTCCATCAATTCTATCCAGGTTGTTCACTATTTTATAAACTCCTATCAAGTCCCCTCTCTCTCTCCTACTCTCAAGCATAGGAAGTTCCAGTTTCCTCAATCTTTCTTCATATGTGAACTCTCTCAATTCCGGTACCATCTTGGTGGCTGCCCTTTGCACCCTCTCCAATTTTCTAATATTTTTCTTTGTGTGAGGGGACCATACAATTGCCACATACTCCAATCTCGGTCTAATCATAGCGGTAATCAGTTTTCTCATCATATCGGTATCCAAGTACGAAAAAGACATTTTGATTCTCCTTAGTAGACTACTCACTTCTCCCGTAATTTTATCTATATGCTTATCCGGGATTAAACTCCGCATAATAGTCACCCCCAAATCCACCTCCTCCTTCGACTTTTTCAAACTAACATTTTTCATTTTGTAATTATAGTTCACTCTCCTTTTGCTTTTGCCAAATTCCATGACTTTGCACTTACTTAAGTTGAATTCCATTTGCCACTTTTCACTCCATCTACCAATCTTATCAAGGTCCTCTTGCAATTTCTCACAATCTCTCACATTCTGCACTTTCCTCACCAATTTGGCGTCATCGGCAAACAAGTTGATATGACTGTCGACTCCTTCAACCATGTCATTTACATATATACCAAACATGATCGGTCCCATCACTGACCCTTGGGGTACTCCATTAGTAACTTTCAACCAGGTAGAATTATTATTCCTTATTACCGTTCTCATTTCCCTCTCATGAAGATAATCCTTCATCCATTCCAACAATCGTCCTCCAATTCCTCCATACCTCCCTATCTTCCATAACAGTCTCTTATGTGGTACCTTGTCAAAGGCATTCTTCAAATCCAGGTAGACCCCATCCATCCAACCATCTCTCTCTTGTACAACATCTATGACCCTTGAATAAAAAGACAACAAATTTGAGGAACATGACCTCCCTCTCCTGAATCCGAACTGGCATGTTGTCAACACATCATTTCTCTCCAGATATTCCATCCAAGTATTCTTAATAATCTTCTCACATATTTTTCCTACTACACTCGTCAAGGACACTGGTCTATAATTCAGTGGATCCTCTCGACTTCCACCCTTGTAAATTGGTACAATATTTGCTCTTTTCCAATCCTTTGGCACTTTTCCCTTTATCAACGACAACCTCACCAGGCTATAAACTTTATCCACCAACTGATTTCTACATTCTTTCAGAATTCAATTTGAAATTCCATCTGGACCAGCCGCCTTATTTACATCCAAATTTTTCATCACTTTCATAACTTCCTCCTGACTTACTTCTATTCCTCTCAACTGGTTTCCGGTCAACTCCTCATTTGCCAAGTCAAAGTCGCTCTCTTCAGTAAATACTGTTTGAAACCTTTCATTCATCACCGCCGCCATTTCTTGTACCTCGTCATATTTTCTTCCATCAACCTTCAATCCAGTTATACCTTCACTTTTCTTCCTTTTTCCGTTAATATGTCTATAAAATAATCTTGAGTCACTCCTACATTTTTCCATAATGTCCTTCTCATAATTTTGTTTTTCTGTCCTCAAAATCCTTACACATTCATTTCTAGCTTCCACATAACGTCTCCATGCAGTTTCCGTCTCTATTTTCCTCCATCTATTCCATTCACTCACCTTGCACTTTCTAGGCCTGTCACACTTAACATTGTACCATTCTTTACCCTTTTTCAAATTTATTCTCCCTCTTGGAACATACCTGTCCACTGCAATATTGTATATCTTGACAAACTCATCCCATTTCACCTGTACATTATCTGCTTCCTCAAAACAACTCCAATTTACACTTTCAAAGTATTTCCTCATTTCTACGAAGTTTGCTTTGTAATATCTATATCTTTCCACTTTGTACTCCTCATTTGTCCTTAAAGATTCTATACTGAGACCTACTTCAATTAGCACATGATCGCTTTTGCCTACAGGGCATTCATAATTTATTGTTCCTATAGCTTCTGCATCACTGGTAAACAGCAAATCCAATCTTGATGCCTTTTCGCCTTCCCTGAATCTCGTTTCGCAGTCAATCCATTGAATCATTAGGTTTTCCTTAGCCCAATTTACGAGTTTACTACTCCATGAATTTTCTCCTCCTTGAAAAGTCTTGTCTTCCCAATTGATTTCCTTGCAATTAAAGTCTCCCACCACAAGTACGTTCTTTTCTTGTGATACTATTCTGTCCATCTCACTTATTGTATCCTTCAACATTCTCTCATGATCATCTCTTGACCAAGCATTTGTCAGGGGCGGTACGTAAACCCCCACATATGTCGTTAATTTTCCCTTACAACAACCCTTATGACCTCTGACTTATTCCCACTCTTTCCACTTTGACACCTTTTTCCGTCAATATCATCACTCCACCACCTTCTGTGTGTGTGTGTGTGTGTGTGTGTGTGTGTGTGTGTGTGTGTGTGTGTGTGTGTGTGTGTGTGTGTGTGTGTGTATTTACCTAGTTGTATTTACCTAGTTGTGACTTACGGGAGAGGAGCTAAACTCGTACTGTCCCGTCTCCATGACTGCTTTTATCTAACTTTTTCTTAAAATTATGAACGTTTCTAGCACACACCACCTCGCCCTCCAGTCCATTCCACGTCCTGATACTTCTCTGAGGGAAGTTGAACTTCTTGATATCTCTTCTACAGGTGGCAGATTTTAGTTTCCTTCCGTGTCCTCTTGTATCTCTTTCGTTTAGAACAAGTACATCTTCTCTGTCTATTTGTTCCATTCCATTCACTAATCTGAACAATGCAATCATATCGCCTCTCTCGCGTCTCTTCTCCAAGGTTGGAAGCTGCATCCTGGCTAGTCTCTCTTCGTATGGCAATCTTGAAGTTCCGGAATCATCTTTGTTGCTGCTCTTTGAACATGTTCCAGCTTTTTGATGTGCTTTTTTTCATGTGGTGACCAAGCTACTGCTGCGTATTCTAATCTAGGGCGAATCATTGTAGTGATTATCTTCCTCATCATTTCTTCATCTAGATAGGCAAAGGCAGTTCTTATGTTCTTCAGTAGATTGAGGGTTTCGCCTGTTATCTTATTGATATGCTTTTCCGGAGATAAATCCTCTGAAAATATCACTCCCAAATCTTTTTCTTCTGTTGCCTTTTTTATTGTCTCATGTCATAGCTTATAGTTGAAACTCCACCTTTTGCTGCTTTTACCAAATTCAATCTTTTTGCATTTGCCATTGTTAAAATCCATTTGTGTGTGTGTGTGTGTGTGTGTGTGTGTGTGTGTGTGTGTGTGTGTGTGTGTGTGTGTGTGTGTGTGTGTATGTGTGTGTGTGTGTGTGTGTGTGTGTGTGTGTGTGTGTGTGTGTGTGTGTGTGTGTGTGTGTGTGTGTGTATTTACCTAGTTGTATTTACCTAGTTGTGTTATACAGGAAAAGAGCCACACTTAGGCTCGTGCTGTCCCGTCTCTATATCTCTTTGCATCCAATTTTGTCTTGAAATCATGAATTGTTTTTGCACACACAATCTCATCATCGAGCTCGTTCCAGACAGTTATACTTCTATGTGGAAAACTATATTTCTTAAAGTCTCTTCTGCATGCCCTCTTCATTAATTTCTTGCTATGTCCTCTTCTACCACTGACGTCCCTGATCACCAAATCATCTCTGTCAATCATCTCCATTCCCTCGTGAATTTTATATAACTCTATTAAATCTCCTCTCTGCCTCCTTTCTTCCAAGGTTATCAGTCCTAGTTCTCTCAATCTTTCCTCGTACAGAAGGTCGCTTAGCCTTGCTGGTATTTTTGTTGCTGCTCGCTGAATCCTCTCCAACTTTTTAACATCCTTCTTCAACCTTGGCGACCACACTACCGCTGCATACTCCAATCTTGGCCGTATCATTGATGTTATTAGTTTTTTTTATCATATCTTCATCCAGATATGTGAAGGCTGTTCTTGTGTGTGTGTGTGTGTGTGTGTGTGTGTGTGTGTGTGTGTGTGTGTGTGTGTGTGTGTGTGTGTGTGTGTGTGTGTGTGTGTGTGTTTTATTTACCTAGTTGTAACATACAGGTGTGTGTGTGTGTGTGTGTGTGTGTGTGTGTGTGTGTGTGTGTGTGTGTGTGTGTGTGTGTGTGTGTGTGTGTGTGTTGTGTGTGTGTGTGTGTGTGTGTGTAAATTTCCACAGTTTACCTTCCTCAGGTTTCCCTAGGTACCCATTTATCGACCAACCCATTTGGGAGGATGATCAGCTGAGTGAGCTGTGCACCTGGGATCGAACTCAGGCCAGCAGATTCGCAGTTAGACGTGCTGCACCACCGAATTGCATTAAGTAAATAAATAGCTGAAACATAAATAACACTTATCGATATGAGTGATACATAAGAGGATATATAAGGAAATGGATGGGTTGTTTAATTCTCACAGAATGTATCATAGGTGTATGAAAAGCTGTATAAAGTATAAGTCAATAGGTAAAACATAAACAACAAATATTGATAAGAGTGGGTAAAAGCAGTCAGCTCTTTTCTCTGGAAAAGTCACGTCTACTCTGTCTAGCTGCATAGGCTGTATATACATGCCATATAATAAAAAAAATAATAAATTTTCATGACTGTCTTTGATAAATCAAATTTGTGAAAGTAGAACCTGCACATGTCAGGGAAGATGGGAAAATTCACAAACCACAGAATATAGGTACAGATGAAGAAACCATATGTCTACAGATAAGATATATTCTCAGCATGCTTCGATCCAGCTATATAAAAATTCAGTGGGTCATGAAGTAATGCAGGAGTAAGTGGTATACACAGGAATTGAGTTTGCTTTAAATATAAAATTTAGTTGGATATCAAGAGTTAGCAGTGAGCATTTCCTTTTTATACTGGTATTTGAGACATTATTGAAAGTTATTTAGACTGGATTACACTGGGAACTGATGTACACATGATTTGGTTGCTGTCATCTTAGAGAATACTTGAATAATTTTCTAGTCCTTCATGCATTTATGAATTGGAAATCATCATGCAATATTTCTTACCTGCTTCTCCTCTAAAAGTTTCCAATTAATAGTAATGTAGAAAGGATGACCTTGGACTTCCTTTGCATCACCTGGCCCTCCTCCAAGGCGCTTGTTAGGGTCTTTGTGCAAGAGACCCTTGAGAAGATCACGGGCTTCCTGGGAAATGGTCCTTGGAAAACGAACCTGAGGAAAAAATATAAATAAGAGAAAAAGAGGGAGAAAGAATTACATAGAGTAACATAGAAAATCAGACCAGACAGACCATAGGCTCCAAACTAAGTGGCCTATCCTTAACCTAGAGTAAATGGTATCTAATATAAACATGATCACAAGTAAACAAATCAGAAGCAACACAGTATATGAACAGCTAGCAGTACACTGGGTCGTATATTCTCTATTGAAAACCTTGTTGGAGAAGACAGTCAAGCTTGAGTTTAAAGGAATTTATTGTGGTACAGTGCTCCCTCCATTTTTGCATGACCTGATTTTGCAACCAAGACCAATCTCCATCTCCGCAAGCCCATGTATAGTAAAATGGTCATTTGAATTGATTTCCTTATGGATAATGATAATGTTTATGTTTTTCTATATTTTTCTTTATTATATTATGCATAATTACATATATTTGCATACAAACAAGGGAAAATATACCACTAAAATCACCATAAGGTTCATTAATCCGATTTTCGTATTCGCATTTTGCGGCCTGCAATGTCGACCAATTTTATGCAAAATTGGAAGAAGCACTGTACATTGCACTACAGAAGGTGGGCACTATCAAACAATGTCATTGGTCAGAAAAAAATTAGGGTAGTCAAGTTGCATATGTTTAGATCTTAGTTTTACTTAGTTACTCATCAATTGAAAACAGTTTATTTGTATCAACAATTGTAAACCTTTTAAATATTTTAAATCACTCTATAAACTTTCCTCAGAGGTGATGTTTCTCGAGAAAGAACATGTTTAGTTGTGCCAATCTCTCTTAAGAACATATATTACAGTGCTCTCTCCAAGTTTGGGTGAAATTGGTCGACATTGCAGGTCGCAAAATTCCACTTAGAAAAATTGGAATCATTAACCTTATGGTGATTTTAGTCATATTTTTGCCATTGTTTGTACACAAATACATGTAATTATACATCCTACAATAAAGAAAAATACAGAAAAACATAAATATTATCATTATCCATAAGAAAATTAACTTAAATGACCATTTTACTGTACCTGGGCTTGCAGAGATGGAGATTGGTCTCGGTCGCAAAATTGGAGGGAGCAATGTATGTAAAGGGAGGATCATCTTCGTAGCCCTACGTTGAACAATTTATAATTTTGCAATATTCTATGCAAGGTGAGGCAACCATAATTGTGTTTTTTTTTTCATTAAAAGGGTACTGGCAAGGGACAACATAAATACAGTGGTATCTCTTTTTTCGAACACCCTTTGACTCGAACACTTCCCAATCCGAACACAGTTGGCAAACATTTTTGTCCTCCAATCCGAACACAAACACACGCGGCGGCCGACGCCGCCTTCCCGCCAATCGGCCAGTCTCGCTTGCACTTCTCCGCTGTGAACACCTCTCTCTCTGTTGTGCTTGATATTTTTGCATATTTTCTTGAAATTAGCCCTCATTCCCAAGAAAGTGAAAAGTAACAGTGCAAGTGGTGGAAGGAAGCTGATGCGCTATAGTATAGAAATGAAGAAGGAAATAATAGAAAAACATGAGAGAGGAGTTCGTGTTTCTGACCTGGCCTCACAGTACGGGATGGCCAAGTCTACGATCTGCACATTTTTGAAGCACAAAGAGACAATAAAGGCTGCTGATGTGGCTAAAGGAGTGTTTGGTAAATCAATTTAGAGTGTTTGGTTTGAGGAGTGTTTGGTAAATCATTTTTTATTTAGTATTTTTTATTTAAAATAAACTGGAACGGATTAATTGTTTTTACATTATTTTCAAAGGAAAAAAGTGCTTCCTAATTCGAATTTTCTCAATTCGAACAGCCGAAAAGAATGAATTATGTTCGAATCAAGAGGCACCACTGTAAAATTAAAATAATCCCACTTGTCGCCAAATCCTGTAAAGAAGACAGTAGAAGAAATAGAAGCAATGGGTGGAGGTCCATTTTCGCATTAGAGGTGTCTTGATACTCCTCTTTTAAAAGAGTTCAAATCATAAGCCTAGTACACACTTGTGCTGCTTGTGCGTCGCCCTCTGACTAGCCTCAGTGAGGGGGTTGGGGATCTACACTAGACAATAGAGCCTCACGCACTGCAGCTGCTATTAGTAGTTCATCTAGATTTGAAGTGGAATCTTGAGATGTATCTCCATCACCAAGGAAAGCCAAGGTGTCGTAGCACCACAGTCTGGATAGATACAGGTCGTCTTTACCTGCCCCTGACTTCTGCGATGTCTTCATCTCCTTCACCTCTCGGCGATATTGACCTCTCAATGTATGGAGTTTCTTCATAATCATTTCTGGTGTTATTACACAATTTATTGTACTCATGACTTATTTTGTTAGTGTATTAAGGCTTACATTCCTCACTGTCTTGGTTTTAAAGTTTGTGTTTCGTACTTGCCACAGCCATGGATGCTCCCTTATAACGTCAATGAACTGTTGAGTGTTCCAGCGCATCCATTCAAAGTTCTGTTCAGCCATGGTTGGATTGAGCGAGAGTAGATCCCTCCTCCTGTTTTTGAATAGCAAGCAAATGGTGAACTTTGCAGGAGACTCACTCCTATGAAATGCCCACTGTCATACTCTCAGATCAAGCACAGCATTCATCTGAAGACATCGGATTATATAATTAATCTAGATGTCCAAAAATTTAATGCAGCAAGCAAAACGGCTATACATAGAAAATACTACAGGAGAAATAAAATTTTTTTTTTTTTTAAAGTAAAAACCTTTTTTGTGAATATATTTACCCATATTTAATTATATATGCCTATCTTCCCCATCCTAGCACAGAAAAATTACCTACACCTCATTTAGAGATCGTTCTAAACTTGTTTCCTCCTCCCCTATCAACCATCATGCGCATGCGCAGAGGACAGCTACCACAGTAGCTATCCAGAACGGTCAGTCATTTTGACTACATGAAAACATGTAACTTAGAGGGGAGGGAAGAAGGAAACCTCCTCATGTAATTACATATGGGTAAGTATATTCACAAAAAAAGGTTTTTACTTAAAAAAAAACATTTTGTTGTTACATATAGAAATACCCATATGTAATTACATATGCCTGATTCCCAAGTATAGGAGGGAGGAAGTTATCTCACACCAAGGAAACAAAAGAACACATAGAAACCGATCTCCAACAACAAACAAACAAGCGAACAAACAAACAAACAAACCCACAAGGCACCCAAACACCACTGTAACCTGAACCCCGAAAAACAGGCACAGCACCAGGACCAACAAAGGGCCAATGCACTACCCTCAGAGCTGCAACTATTGGACCCAGGGAGAAAGTATCCAGATACTTATGAGTGACGTCTCTGAGACAAAAAGACACAAAGGTTGTCATGCACATCCAGGTACTGGCCTTGAGAATAGAAGCCAATTTTCTAACCTTACAGAATAAGGCAATAGTAGCTACTGCATGAACTTCATGAGAAGCTACTTTCATAAGGCGACACTCTTCCTGAAAAACATCGTTATAGGCCCTCCTAATCACTTGGCAAATCCACATAGAGAGCGTATTTGGATGAACAGTGCGCCTTGGTTCTGAGACCATAGCAAAAAGCTGAGAACAGGAAGGACGACAATCCTTAGTCCGCTGAAGATAATCACCTACAGCCCTGACCGGACAAAGAAGACCATTTTCCTCCTGATCCCCAACAAACTCTGTAAGAGCAGGAATAGAAAATTCATCCAAGGACTCATCACCAGGACGTTGCATCTTAGCCAGAAAATCTGGAGCTAAGGAGAAAAACATGGTCGTCCATCCTTTAGAATGACGCACCTCTGCTGAGAGTCCCTGAATTTCACTGATACGACGAGCTGAAGATAGTGCCAGAAGAAACACCGTCTTAAGGGAGATATCCCTTATTGAGGCTGCCCGCAATGGCTCATACAGAGCTCGCAACAGGGAGGGAAGCACTAAGTATAAGTCCCAGGCTGGTAACCGAGGGGAATGAGAGGGAACCGAGACAGCAAAGGAGCAGAAAAGGGCAGTCAAATCCTTATCTGTGGTAAGATCTATACTTGACTGATGCAGACTGACGCCAATGCCGAACGATAACCCCTAATTGCGGACACCGACAGGTGCTTGGTATCTCGCAGAAAAAGGAAGAAATCTGCCAACTTCACATAGAAGCAGAGCATGGATCCAAACCCCTCGACTTACACCAATCACAATAGACTCTCCACTTCGCCTGGTAAACTGAGGAAGAGGACTGTCTAACTCAGTGGTTCCCAACCATTTTAGTACCATGCCCCACTTTTTTATCACAATTTTCTTCATGTCCCCCACCCGTTAATTGTTTAGTATGATATAACAATATCAGTTTTGAAGAAGTATAACATAAAAAATTGTATCTTTCAAATAAAACTTTTAGGGTTTAACTTCAAATTTAATCAAATAAAATCCATTTTATAATGTGTATAACATATCTACCATCAGATTAAATAATTTCAATTACAATCAATTAATGAGACCCTTGAGCCTGATGTCTACTGCAAAGAGATTTTATCCGAGGCAGAAATTTTGTTAATTTCAATCTCAAGTCGCCTCGTTTAGTGATATCCAGTCGGTTTCTTTTCTTCAGTAATAAGTCATTCACAGCACTAAATCCACATTCCACTAAGTATGACGATGGGAATGGTAACAGTAGTTTTCTTGCCAAACTACTTGTATTTGGATATTTAGCTTGTGTTTCTTCACAGAGCCACATCATTGTTCCTTTTATTTTGAACAGGGCTTTAATCGAGTCATCATTTTGTAATTCTGAAAGTTCTCCTTGATACTCCATGGTTACATCTGACAGATCCACTAGCAATGGCTGAGTCATCCAAGATGGATAATTAATTTTTTTCAAATCAGAAAATCTGAAGTTGAAATCGCTTACCATTATTTTTAAGTGCTCCACAATAACAAGACAAGTAGCATCTGTTACCTCACATTTATTCAGCCAATAAAATTGTTCAAATTTTTTGACAAATATTTTCTTGGGATAATTCCAGAAATTATATAAAGCCAAATATCTTGGCCTTTGAATTAACAAGTCATATTTGTTCCTTGGAGCTCCTTATTTAAGACATTGAATTTTTCAAATATATCTGCTAAATAACTGACAACTGCTTTACCATCAACTGTCAGTAACAGAGTCATATAAGGTTTGTCATCCAAGAACTCACTAAGAATATCAAATAATTCCATGAATCTTTTCAGGCAATTCCCCTTTGATAACCACCTTACATCAGTATGAAGTAATAATCTTACATAGTCTGCATTTTGATCCTTGCAAAATTGTTTGAAAAGACGCTCACATTTGGCATTAGCTTTTATAGTGTTGATGCATTTTATAACTGCATTCAATGTCTCGTTTAGAACAGGGGAAACTTTTTTGGAAACTAAATTCTGTCTATGAATAACACAATGCACTAACAATATTTGGGGATTGTCGTCTTTCAATAATTTTATAATTCCATTTTTCTTGCCCATCATCACTGGAGCACCGTCTGCAGCACAAGATATAATGTTCTCCATTAGTATCTGCTTATCATCTAAATATGTTTTTAATTTCTTATATATATCAATTGCAATAGTGATGGTTTCTAATGCATCACAAAATAGCATATCCTCAGTAAATTCTCCATTATCAACATATCTTACATAGGCCATTAACAGAGCTTCACTATCTCTTACAGTTGATTCGTCCAACTGTATTGAAAAATTTGTATATTTTAATTTTTCAACAAGTTGTACTTCTACATCACAACTCATTTCATCAATCCTGCTACTAACAGTATTATTACTGAGCGGCATGCTTTTGAGATCTTGGTCATCTTTTTCAAGAACTACTTTCAGAAAAGTTGATATTGCGGGCTTAATTAAATTCTCCTCTATTGTATGAGTTTTGCCACATTTTGCTATGAGAAGAAAAATTTCATAACTAGCCTCAAGACCACGATCCTTGCTTGCACTTCTTGCAGAGAACAATGAATTTATTGTTGATCTTTTTTCAAACTTCTCCTTTAGGGATTTAAAATACTCCAGTTTTGAATTAACATGAATACTGTATTTTGCCTTCAAATGATTTTCGAGACGACCTCTCTTCATGGATTCATTAGTCAAATATTAGTGGTACAACAGACAAAAAGGCAACCTTTCATCATGAGTCGCTGGTATAAACCCAAACAGCAAGTACTCATCTGAATACTGGCGAACTTTTTTTTTGACGTGCACACTGTTCAT
This sequence comes from Cancer borealis, assembly GCA_036785275.1. Classification (NCBI taxonomy): domain Eukaryota; kingdom Metazoa; phylum Arthropoda; class Malacostraca; order Decapoda; family Cancridae; genus Cancer; species Cancer borealis. The sequence continues at coordinate 83,085 of JAXIVD010000861.1, forward strand.
TTTATGCATCATGGGGGTAACTGAAAAGTGAAAATAAAATATTTATATACTTAGGAAAATAAATTTAATATCTAACTTCTGTAACATACAAGGCAAAATGTCAATATGCAGTTGTCATTTCAAGTAAATATTGAGCTTTATATTCACAGTTTTAAATTAATGTTACTGTGACAAGATCAATGAATGATTATTTTTATACATTATTTTCAGAGAATAACAAGATCAATAATCATAATGAAAAGCATTTTAACCAGCCCTCTCAGTGAAGCAAAAAACAGAGACAGATAACTATATCAACATGAAACTTGCATTTGTGTTTAATTCAATACTGCTTCAATGCTTTATTGTGCACATTTAATTTGGTTGTAGTTAGTTTCCTCTCTTTTTTTCGCTTCAGTGGGAGCGTTGAGCAGCTGACTAAAACTCACCTTCTTCCTTGACAGCAGATGAAGAACTGCAAAGTTAAACAAGTCAGAAGCCACGCATATAGCTGGTGCTAGATGCACGATAACATTAGTGGGTGAACACTTGACTAGATTGCACAAGCTGTTGTGCTCAGCTAGGTTGTAATTACAATTTTACCCTATAAATTTATAATTTTTACCCATATAGGGTAAAATATAAAATTTTTTAGATATTACTATATTTTTCATATTGCCCCCCTATTATTATTGAATTGCCCCCCAGTGGGGCGTAGGCCCCACATTGGGAATCACTGGTCTAACTGGATGGGACAAGAATCTAGCTGCCCTGCGCAAAGACCATCGAGCTCTGAAGAGACGCTGGAGAGTCTCCACGCGTGAAGCCGAAGCAGCTCTGGGGACTTGTGGAAGAGATGACGATGGGGCTGGCGAAGAAGGGACCGCCAAGACAGCAGTGCTCGTGGACTATCCACCTAAAGATCCAGCAGTAGGGGAAACCAATCCGCCTGCGGCCACAGGGGAGCTACCAACGTCATCCGTACACACTTCGAATCCCGAACTCTCACCAGAATGCGACGGATGGGAGCGAAGGGGAGAAAGGCGTAAAGAACAAGACCTTCCCAAGGGAAGGAGAACGCATCTTGTTCCCATGCTGCCTGATCCGGAAGAGATGACACATACAGAGGAAGACAACGAGTCAGAGCTGTGGCAAAAAGATCCACTAGAGAAGAACCCCATACCTGGAAGAGAGTCCTGCACACCTCTGGGTGTAGGGTCCACTCCAAACCCACACATTCCCGACTGAGAAAATCCGCGATCGAATTGTGATATCCTGGAATGAACATGGGACGCAATGAGATGGAAAGGCTCTCGCGCCACCAGAGAACTTCCCCTGCAAGAACCGACAGGAACTCAGAACAAGTACCCCCGAGTTCCTTAGATAAGCCACCACCGTGAAGTTGTTGGACATTATGGAAACTACAGAGCCCAACAGATCCTGACGAAATTTCTGTAGGGCTTGAAAAACTGCTAAGAGCTCTAGCTGGTTGATATGGAGACCCTGTTCCTCCGTAGTCCACACTCCTAATGCCATGGAAGCTCCCAGATGCGCCCCCCATCCCTGCCGGGACGCATCTGTAAACAGAGTCTGCTCTGGAGGAGCTCCCGAGAATGGAGCACCCTTCATGAGAATTTCTGGAACCAGCCACCAATTTACGTCCTCTAGACACTGACGATTGGGCCTTGCCTTATCCTTTCAGACACCATTGAAGGGAACGTACCCGTAGGCGGCTGCTTGGAACCAGCCTCTCTAAGGACACCAGATAACCCAGCAAGGACCTCCACAGGGGAACTGGTGGAGCTTTGGGCGAAGTGAAGCGTCGGGCCACCCCTTGCAAGTGGCTAACACAATCTGGAGATGGAAAAACGAGGGCTCTTTGAGAATTCAACACCATTCTGAGAAACAGCTTCCTCTGGCTGGAGACTAAATCGGACTTGTCCCAATTGACTTTAATTCCTAGCTGGGAACGCAGGAAAAGCAGAGCCCTTATGTCGAAGCTGCATAGAGGTTCCGCAGGGAATATTCCACTTGTTCTCTGTGGACCTCTTGAGCCAGGAGAGAACGAGGAAGCACTAAGGGAGTAGGGTCTTGCTGCGAACTCCCAGAGGTGCGCTCGACCCCAGTCTGCAGCGTTGGGGATTGAGACAAAAGTTCCAGCAGTTCCAAGAACTCCCTAACTCTCCAGATAGCGGCACAAAGGAATGCCGCAGCGATGGGCCCAAGCTGTAACGGGAGACATCACCTTGGTAAACCTGAGTTGCAGAGGCAAGGCCGAAGTATAGAGCTCAAAACTGGTAAACTCTGCCTTGCCACACAAACCTTAAGAACCTGCAAGACCGAGGGTGGATTGGCCCCTGAAAGTACGCGTCTTTCAGGTCCAAGGAAACCATCCACTCCCCCTCAGTCATTGACTCCAGGACCGAGGACACTGTCTCCATTCGGAAGGGAGTTACCCACTGATGAGGGAAGGCTCATGTCACAAACTTGAGTCACAGCTGTGGCACCGGTATTCCACCCGATTTCCACTGTTAGGGCAGAACTAACCGGAGGTCCCCCGACCTCCAAAGTCGGGGCAGAACCTGAGAGCCTAAACTCGCAAACTCGACTGACAAGGGATGGCCCAAGCTATCAGCATGATTTTTGAGCACTTCTGGGTCTAACCCCAGCACCACGGCCGGTAAAGGCTATGCCACAGGAAATTTGAGAGAAAAGGGCCCGTTGAGAGGAGTCCTGCTCCCTCTGCTCAACAGCCGCAAATGTTTGGCCATCATAAAGAAACTGGCCTATAGGAGAGGACATCAACTGCCTTCTCTCCCTGTCACCGTGAGTCTTAGGCAGGCAACCCACCACAGACTGCCAACGTAACAATATTCGCAGCCGAAGCATTTCTGAGGGTGCATAATATCCAAATTTGCCTTAGCAAGCGCATTCAAGCAGTTGAAAACCTGCTGTGAAGCGACGGATGACAAACCTGCGAAAGCACCCAAAACTTGATCAATCCAAGAAGTGATGTCTACAAGACAACTCAAAACTCCTTCTATTTGGGTAGCCAGACGCCAAGGAATGGTCACCGACAGGTCCCTGTTCTGCATCAGATGCCGCAGTTCTACATTCAGAGGGGGAGGCCCACTCGAAGACCCCTCTGGTGTATACCAAGGATCTACCCGTAAGCCAAACCTCTGGGGCAAGGAAAGTTTAGCCGAAGCTGCATTGAGGTTCCGCAGGGAACATTCCACCTGTTCTCTGCGGACCTCTTGAGCCAGGAGAGAACGAGGAAGCACCAAGGGAGTGAGGCCTTGCTGTGAACTCCCAGAGGTACGCTCGACCCCAGTCTGCAGCGTGGAGGATTGAGACGAAAGTTCGGGCAGTTCCGAGAACTCCCTAACTCTCATTATAAGCTTATGTAAGGGGCCGGAATCTCAACCGCTGGACTGTCCGACTGAGGGTGGCTTTCATGAAATGACTCATCCTCTACTGCCAGTGAGGGCAAGGGAAGGCTTGTACCTACAGCCTGGCTCACTACTGTGGTACCGGGGCCTACCCCGACTTCCTCTGTCGGGGCGTAACTTACCGAGCCCCCCCCCAACTTCCTCTGACAGGGCGAAACCATAGAGCACATTCCCACATCCTCTACTGACAAGGTATGGCTCATGCCAACAGCCTGACTCTCCACTGTATTACCAGGGCCCATCCTGACTTCCTCTGTCAGGGCAGAACTCACTGGGGCCCCCCTTGACAACCCCTGTGGGGGAGGGACCTGAGAGCACTGTCCCTTACTCTCCACTGATGAGGGACGGCTCATGTCACAAACTTGAGTCACAGCTGTGGCACCAGCTACTGTCGGGGCAGAACTAATCACACTCCTAGGTCGGGGCAGAACCTGAGAGCCTAAACCCGCAAACTCGACTGACAAGGGATGGCCCAAATTATCAGCATGACTTTATGGCACTGTTTCAGCCCACCCTGACTGCCTGTGTCAGGGCGGAAGGAACCAGGCCTCCCCCGGAATTCCCAAGTCGGGGCTGGACCTGAGAGCACGTTCCCTCAAACTCTAAAAAAAAGGGAAGGTTCGTGCCAACCACTTGAGTCACTGCTGTGGGGTTGGGGCCCACCCCGACCTCCGGGGCCAGGGCGGCACCCTCCGGGGCCCACCCCGACATCAACTGTCGGGGCGGAACCTGAGGACACATCCCCCTATTGATAAAACACCATCAAAGGCAGCTGACACACCACTGGTACCGGCAACTGCACTGGAAACTGGCACCATAACACCAGCTTGAGGGGGAAGAGGCGAACACACAAATTTACCCCTTCAGCCTAGGTAACATCCGGACACGGGGCAGCACCCAGACCCGCTTCCCCAGCAACTCCAGCTGCATGAAGAAACCCAGAAAAAGGAGACCCAGAAGGAACACTTCAGCACACCCAGTGATAGAAACCACCATACGCCACTGGCATATTCCTCCTACTCCTCCACCCTCTGACTACTTCATCCCTAAAATGAAAATTCTTTATTATGACATTTTCCAGGTCCTCTTTGGTCTTGATTCTCGGAAGGCTTACAGTCCGGATGAAGTCCCTCCTGTTGTTCTCAAAAACTGTGCTTCTGAACTTGCTCACTGTCTGGTAAAATTCTTTCGTCTGTGTCTCTCTACTTCTACCTATCCTTGCTGGAAGTTTGCTCACATTCAACCTGTCCCTAAAAAAGTTGACCGCTCCAATCCTTCTAACTACCGCCCTATAGCTTTGATTTCCTGCTTTTCTAAAGCCTTTGAGTCTGTCCTTAACAAGAAGATAATGAGGCATCTATCAACTCACAACCTTCTCTCTGATTGCAAGTATGGTTTCCATAAAGGCCGATCTACTGGTGACCTTCTTGCTTTCCTAACTGAATCTTGGTCATCTTCTTTTAGGGACTTCGGTGAAACCTTTGCTGTCGGCCTTGACATATCCAAAGCTTTCAATAGAGTCTAGCATAAATCTTTAATTTCTAAACTACCTTCCTACGGATTCTATCCTCCTCTCTGTACCTTCATCTCCAGTTTCCTTTCCGACCAGTCTATTGCTGCTGTAGTGGACGGTCACTGTTCTTTGTAGGATATTATATTCCATGTATGTATCTATTGTCCCCTTTTAATGTAACGACTAATCACTAGTCGGCACCTCCCTCCTTTATTATGTTCCCGTGTTCAGTCTGCCGCCCCGGGGCATCCTCGTAAGACCCCCCTTCGCTTGTACCTTAAGCTCCAGTAAAGAACCTTCAGTTACGTGTGCCTGTCTCTTGATCCCAACTTACGTTAAGGACTGAGCACCCAACATGGCGCAGTGAGTACTTCCTGGAAGCCTACAAGGACCTACAAGCCCTCACAGTGGATTTACTCAGACTCCCTCGCCGGAAAAGACGCCGCCACATCTTTTTTCCTGCTTTGAGGTAGTATTACGGGCTCTTTTGTTCAGTGCAGTGCAGTGTTTTTTAGTAGCGTGGTGTTAGAGGTGGTAGCTTTTGTGTTTGACTTTATTCAAGAAAGTTTAGACACAGAAGACCTCCTGTTGTGGGGCATCCGGGACAAGTGAGAGCGCGCGTCCTCCCCTCATAGAAGTCACGCAAACACTACTGGACACTGGTTGCCCGCGGCTGCCCGCTACCCGGCGCACAGCTGCCATCTCGCTCCATACACACCCACTACTTTACTTACGCTTTTCACTGTTTGCACTGTTCAAAACCCTGTATTATCTTCTCTGTATTGAGGCACCATGCCCCAAAAGGGAAGAAGGGCTGTTCTTCAACCACAGACAAAGAACACCCAAGAGGAGTTTCGCAGTGACGAGACACAACCTCATCTTTCGTCACCCATACGCGGCCTCCTCCCACTACAGACTCATCCGCCTCCTTCACCATCACCACCCACCGCAAGCGTCGTTTCTATCCCCACAAACATGGATGTCTCGTCGCTTCTGAAATGGATGGTGGAAAGAGACGAAACAACTCATGTCGAGAGGGAACAACAGCGTCGAGAAGAATCTGTACGTTTCGACGTGCTGCTGGCAAGACTCGCTTCCACTCCTTTCACCCCACCTCAGCCAATGTCGCCAGACGTGCAAGGGGTGACGTCACCAGCCGCGTCACCTGTTCTCCCGGCAGATCCCAAGGCAGCAGTACATCCGCCTTCTCCGCTGCCACCTGACATATCCTTTCAATGTTTCAAGGAATGGCGACGACAGTGGACAGACTACGCGACCATGGTAGACATACCAAGTCTACCACACTCAAAGCAACTCATCCAGCTTAGGATGTGTTTGTTGTTGGAGACGCAACGAGTGTTGGAGCACACGTTACAGGTGCCTCCAGACTCAACCTCGTCCGTTGATGAGATTCTCGACACCCTTCAGAACTACATCAGGGACTCCAGCAACGAGGCACTTCGACGGCGAGCGTTTACCAGCTGCAAGCAAGCTGCAGGCGAGTCCTTTGCTGACTTCTATATCAGGCTAAAAACCTCTCTGAGGAGATTGACGTCTGCAAAGGTAACAACGCCGCCTGCGAGGCCTCCTGGCTCAAGCACGGCATCCTCACGGGCGTTCACGACGAGGAACTTGTACAGAAGATCATCGCTCTGGACGCCTCCTGTACACTCACAGACGTCGTGACCATCTGCCGTTCACACGAGGCTACGAGGTCAACTGCATCTGCTTTAAGGGCCTCTCCAGCGGCAAGAGCTGTTTCCTAGTACAAGACGGGAAAAAAGGCAGCCCATAAAGCAAAAACAGACGCACGCCCTGCCGCTGAGATTTCATCTTCCTGCAAGAGGTGCGGTAAACAGCAGCATGGCCCCAACGGTTGTCCGGCAACAGAAGCAACGTGCACCTGTTGTGGCAAGACTGGCCACTGGTCGCACACTCAAGGCTGCCCTGCTAGGAGTGTCCAGTGCAGGACATGCAACCGATACGGGCACTTCGACCAGATGTGCAGAACGTTGCAGCCTAAACAGCTGGGCCAACACACGAAAAAAATTAAGAACACCAAGCAGGGGACTGATAGGCGCTCCACCTTCCACGTCGTGAGAGCCCAGTCAGCCCTGGGGAAACCCAAACATCCACAGCAGCAAGCCAACGCAAGGCGCGTCGAGTCGACAGCACGTGAGAGACCAACACCGTCCCCCACCGTCACTGTTGTCGTCACACACGTGGGAGTGTCGGGAAGCATCGATATGATCCCTGACACTGGTGCGGACTCCACAGTGATAAGCCTACAGCACCTCAAGAACTTAAGCCTCTCCAAGTCCGACCTCGACCCGCCACCGACCGTCTCTTTTTACAATGCGGACGGCTCCAAAATGCCTGCTGTCTTGGGCTCCTTCCAAGCTGAGTTAACCCACGGTGCTCGTTCCTGTACCGGTTGGGTTGACGTACATGGCTACTTGGGTTCACCTCTACTGTCCTGGCAGCACTGCCGAGACTTGGGCTTAGTACCCAAGGACTTCCCGCAGCAAATTAGCAGCGAGAACAGGGTGAGAAGGTCAACGAGCGCCGGACCAGAGGGAAGCAAGCAGAGCGGCGGACATGCAAGTGTCGAAGTCTCTCCATCCCACGTCGCAGCGCCTCCACTTCTACTCTCGGACTCCACATCTTCTGCAGCTGCCAAGGACTATTTCCTCAAGGAGTATGCAGACGTGTTGGTGAAGAAGGAGGACCTACGGGACGCACCATTGAAGCCTATGGCAGGTCTGCCTATACGCATCCACCTTAAGGACGACGCACAACCTTTTGCCATATACACTCCACGCCTGATTCCCCTTGCATACCAAGACCCTGTGAAGAATCAGCTCGACTCTATGGTAGCACAAGGTGTTATCGCCCCTGCAGGCGATGACCCATCCCCTTGGTGCCATCCTATGGTTGTCGTGGCGAAGGCTAATGGTGGTGTGCGCATAACCACGGACCTGTCTAGGTTCAACAGCCAAGTCTCAAGGCCCGCCCACCCTTCACCCACGCCGTTTGCAGCTACACGTCGAGTCTCCCCATAGGCTCGCTACTTCACCACCATAGACGCTCTGTGCGGCTACTGGCAGATTCCTCTGGCTGAGGAAGATCAGCCTTTGACCACCTTCATCACGCCCTACGGACGTTTCCGCTACCTTCGAGACCCAATGGGTTTCGCAGCAACAGGAGACGCCTTCTGTCGACGAGGTGACCTCGCGCTTCAGGGAGTGCTACAGTGTGTCAAGGTGGTGGACGACATCCTTCTGTACGACGAGGATTACATGGCACACCTCTGCCGTGTCAATCAGGTCCTCGCCCGATGCAGAGCACACGGAATCACCCTTAATGCTGAGAAGTTCGTCCTCGCCGCACCGAAGCTTCATTTCTGCGGCTACCAGCTCTCCAGTGATGGCATCGCAGCAGATCCTGAGAAGGTTCTGGCCATCACTGACTTCGCCAAACCAGCCAACCTGACCGACCTGCGGTCATTCATGGGCTTGGTGAACCAGCTGGCCGACTTTTCACCCAACATCTCCGGTGCTGCTGCTCCTCTTCGCCCATTGATGAGCCCCAAGAGAACCTTTGTGTGGACTCCTGACCACGATCAGGCCTTCGAGAAGGTAAAGGAAGCCCTGTCAGGTACACCGGTCCTTGCCACCTTTGACCCTGCTATCCTGACCGTCCTACAAACAGACGCTTCACGTCTGTACGGTCTGGGTTACGCCCTTCTGCAGGATCACGGCGGAGGACAGTTGAGGCTCATTCAATGTGGCTCGCGATTCCTGACGGACACCGAGACCCGCTACGCCACCATCGAGTTGGAGCTTTTGGCAGTAGTGTGGGTGATGACCAAGTGCAAGTTCTACCTTGCAGGACTCCAACACTTCAACCTTGTGACTGATCATCGCCCCCTGGTCCCCATCCTCAACAGCTACATCTTAGACGCCATCGACAATCCTCGTCTTCAGCGTCTGAAAGAGAAGACATCCGCCTTCATCTACACAGCAAACTGGCGCCCGGGCAAGGAGTTGTGCACCCCAGATGCTCTCTCTCGTTCTCCAGTAGGCAAGCCTACGCGTGAAGATGATGTGTTGGGTGTCGAGACCAGCTTTTCCGTCAGGTGTGTCACCCTACAAGCAGTCGAGTCTCTAGTCGGCGACGTCATCCATGATACTTCTGGGCAAGCCAGCGATATAGCCATGGACGAGTTCCGTCGAGCAGCCAGTGAGGACCCCGCCTACTCTGAGCTCCTTCAATGCGTCAGGGCAGGTTTCCCAAGAGACTGATACGCTCTACCTAACGCTGTGCGCCCATACTGGAAGCTGCGAGACAGCCTCTACAGTGAGGACGACCTTGTCCTGTATGGCGCCCGCGTTGTTGTTCCTGCCGCTCTCTGTCGCTGTGTCCTGTCCCGTCTACATGACAGTCATCGCGGCACAGAGGCCACAAAGCGTCGGGCACGACAAGTAGTATACTGGCCTGGCATCGACTCGGATATCGCCAACGTCGTGTTCGCCTGCGAGCCATGCCAGATACTTCAACCCAGTCAGCAGCAAGAGCCTCTACGCTGTGATGACAACCCTACCAGGCCCTTCGAGTCAGTCGGCAGATTTTTTCAATGTTGCCGGGAAGGCTTTCCTAGTAATTGCCGACCGCCTTTCTGGATGGCCTGTAGTGGTGTCATATGGACCAGATACCACCTCTTCTGCAACCATCCAACACTTCCGGCACTTCTTCAGAGAGTTGGGCGTCCCCGTGCGTTTACGTACGGATGGAGGCCCCCAGTTCACCAGTAAGGAGTTCGCCGAGTTCCTAGAACGCTGGGGAGTACGACACAACAGGTCGACGCCCCACTACCCACAGTCGAACGGCCATGCTGAGTCCGCTGTAAAAGCGACTAAGCATCTTATACAGAAGGTGGCCTCCTCAGGAAACATCGACTGAGACGTTCGATAGAGGCCTCCTCGAGCTCAGGAACACCCCCAACCACACTGGTCGTTCCCCAGCTCAGGTGCTCTATGGCCATCCTCTACGTTCCTGCGTTCCTGCCCACGCCAAGATCTTCCAGCAGCAGTGGCAAGCCAGGGCCGAGAGTTGTGACCGACGAGCTGCCAATCGCCTCCGAGACATCACCGAACGGTACGACGCCCACGCCAAACCTCTCGAACCGCTCCTGGTGGGCTCCATGGCTCGCATCCAGGACTCAACTATGAAGCGGTGGGACAAGGTGGGCACTGTCATGGGCATAGGCAACTCCCGTGACTACCTCGTCCGGTTGCCCAGTGGCTGGGTCTGGTGGAGGAACTGCCGCTTCCTTCGGCCGACTTCACCCCAGCCAGACGACACAGACAGCGCAACTTCAGTTCCAGCCTGCCCAGCCTCGCCGTTCGTCTCGCATTGAGGCCCAAAAGTCCGCTCAGATCCTTGCAGGTTTTGAGCGTGAAAGGGGGAGGGAGATGTAGGATATTATATTCCATGTATGTATCTATTGTCCCCTTTTAATGTAATGACTAATCACTAGTCGGCACCTCCCTCCTTTATTATGTTCCCGCGTCCCGTGGAGATCAGTCTGCCGCCCCGGGGCATCCTCGTAAGACCCCCCTTCGCTTGTACCTTAAGCTCCAGTAAAGAACCTTCAGTTACGTGTGCCTGTCTCTTGACCCCAACTTACGTTAAGGACCGAGCACGCAACATTCTTCTCCTAAAACTATCAACAGTGGTGTTCCTCAGGGTTCTGTCCTATCACCCACTCTCTTTCTATTATTCATCAATGATCTCCTAAATCTGACTCAATGCCCTATCCACTCCTATGCTGATGACACCAAATTGCAATTTTCAACGCCGTACAACAGACGCCCAACCCAACAAGAATTAAATGACTCAAGGCGAGATGCTATAGGACGCTTAACTTCTGATCTTTCACTAGTTTCTGATTGGGACAGAGCAAATCTTATTTTGTTCAATGCCTCAAAAACTCAATTTCTACATCTATCTACTCGACATAACCTTCCAGATAACTATCCCCTCTTCTTCAATGACAGTCAACTTCCCCTCTCCTCCACATTAAACACACTCGGTCTATCCTTTACTAAAAATCTAAATTGGCAGTTTCATATCTCTACTCTTGCTAAATCAGCTTCCAAGAAGTTAGGTATCCTATGGCGTCTGTATTCATTTTTCTCTCCCTCTCAGCTGCTTGCTCTGTACAGGGGCCTTATCCGCCCATGTATGGAGTATGGCTCTCATGTCTGGGGAGGCTCAACTCATACAGCTCTTTCAAACAGGGTGGAGTCTAAAGCTTTTTGCCTAATCAACTCTCCTCCTCTAACTGACTGTCTTGATTCTTTAAGTCACCACCACAATGTTGCATCTTTATGTATCTTCTACCGCTATTTTCATGCTGATTGCTCTTCTGAACTTACTAACTGCATGCCTACCCCCCTCCTGCGGCCTCGCTGCACAAGACTTTCTACTTCTTCTCATCCTTATTCTGCCCATCTACCTAATGCAAGAGTTAACCTATATCTTCACTCTTTCATCCCTTACACTGGTTAACTCTGGAACTCTCTTCCTTCGTCTGTTTTTCCACTTGTCTATGACTTAAACTCTTTCAAAAGAGGAGTGTCAAGACTAGTGTCTCACACTAAATTAGACTTCCCCCCATATCTATATTTCTCCTACTGTCCTCTTTACAGGGTCTGGCGATAAGCGGGATTTTTTTTCATACATAATTTATTTTTCCTTTAGCCAGTACCCTTTTAATATAAAACTAAACAAAACAAAACAAAAATTCAGTAATCTCAGGCAGGAACCGGCAAAGATTACAAGTTGACTTGCACATGATATCACCATGGTCTGATAGGTAGGAAATGCCTTTTAACGTCAACAAGCATCATATTCTTCAGGTACAAACATGAAACCAAAAACATGAACATGAGATGAGTGTATTGAAACTTTGAAGCATACAATGTGTCACAAATCTGGGTGTTATGATTTCGTTGAATCAAAAAATCCTACCAACTCTGTTAAAACTAATGTTCATGAATAAAATTTTAATATCATCCCTATACATCAGCTTTGTCACACCCCATTTGGAATATGGAATAGGCAGTAGCCACCTGCCGCCGAATGGAATACTCCAGTAGAGATATTTACAGGGATGTAGACGGTGCTACAGACTGAGTGATTCCCCCTGTCCTCTCTTCTCGGTTCCCTTAGTGTTTCACTTACATACAGAGCAACTGCAGCTTGTCCTCTAAAGACAACTTCTACATAACACTACAGGCACCTTATACTTTTACACCCTTCAAAACAATTTTTAATAATGGCCTCACCACGCCCAGCCATGGAGTCCCTATCTGTGGAGGGAACTACAAATATCCCCAGGTTGGATTCCTCTAGTAATTTTTCTATTGATTTAGTGATATTAGTGGCCTTAGATCTAATTTTCAATCTGTGCAACAGCATCTCTCCTCCACTAAACCTCATCTTCTCTTCCTAGCTGAAACACAGTTGTCTGTTGCAACTGGCAGCAGCCCTTTTCTACTTCCTCTTAATTTCTCTATCCTAATTTTCAATCCATAGCTGGATGTTGTGTACCTGTGCATAACAACATTACTTGCTCTTGTGCCCACAATCTTGAATCTTCAGAATTTTCTACCATCGAGCGAAAACTTTAAAGTCACTCTCTAACAAAATACATATGTGCTGTGTATCTCTCATCTAATTCTTCTGACTATGTAAAATTCTTTGACTATTTGACTTCCAAAGTGGAGTACATCCTATTTCACATTCCTTATGCTGAGATCTCCATTCTAGAGGATTTGGCTTTCATCCTCTTTCACTAACCAACCTGGTGAATAAGCCTTCAACTTTGCTATCCTCCGTGACCTAGAGCAGCTGGTGCAGTTCCCTACCTGTATCCCTGACCGCCTTGGAGATATGCGCAACATTCTTGATATTTTCCTAACTTCCAACCCTTCAGCTTACTCTGTCAAACTGTCCTCTCGGTTGGGTTCCTCCCATCAAAATCATATTTCCGTTACCTGTTCTATCACTCCAGTGCTGCCTCAGAAGCAGCCTAAGCGGAGGTGCTTCTGGCATTCGACTTTGCTAAGAGGGAGGACCTAAGGCAGTACTATTCTGATTTTTCTTTGGATGATTATTGCTTCCATGTCAGAGATCCTTCTCTTTGTGCCGAGTGCATAACATAGGTGATTGTCTCTGGCATAGAGTCATATCTTCCTCACACTTTCTCTGATAGTAAAGTTAAAGAGTTCTAGTTTAACTCTGCTTGTTCCAGTGCTGTCAAAGATAGAGAAGCGACTCACAAACGGCATACATCTGCTGAAACTCATGCCTTTCATATTTCTGCCCATAATCATGTCAAATCTAATCTATTGGGGAGGCGGTAGCCTAGTGGCTATCGGCCGGGTATACTAGCTCAGGGTCCCACGCTCGAGCCCAGGCACGTGCTGGCCACTTTTCTGTGGTAATACCACCGAGTGGCCTAAGATCACCCACATGCTGCCATAACACTATTCTCGATGGGACTGCAAAGCTATATGCATGAAGAGCTTCCGCTGGCAGCATGAGTCTCTCTATATGAAACAAGGCGTCACTTAAAAAATCTAACCTGCGCTACTAACGGGCAGAGGCCGACCATCTAAGGCCTCCATTGAGCCTACCGGCACCACAGGTAAGGGATAAAAAAAAATCAAAATAAATAAATAAATATAAAATCTCCAACTTACTAAAAATTCTTTAATCAATAGAAACTGTCAAAATCTTTCCAATTCTCGTGATTTCTGGCATTTAGCCAATAATACCTCCAACAATTTTACTTCATCTTTCCATCCTTTAACTTCAACCAAATGGCTCCATAGCTGTCTTTTCTTTCTCTAAAGCTGAACTCTTTGCTCAAACCTTTGCTACCAACTCCACTTTGGATGATACTGGGCATATTCCTTCTACTCCTCCACCCTCTGACTACTTCATTCCTAAAATTTATAATCTTCATTATGACGTTTTTCATGACCTCTCTGGCCTTAATTCTTGGAAGGTTTATGGTCCAGATGGAGTCCCTCATGTTATTCACATAAACTGTGCTTCCAAGCCTGCTCACTGCATGGTCAAACTCTTTCGTCTGTCTTTTTACTTCTACCTATCTTTCTTGCTGAAAGTTTGCTCACATTCAACTTGTCCTTACAAAGGGTGACCGCTCCAATCCTTCAAACTATCGCCTATAGCTTTGATTTCCTGTCTTTCTAAAGTCTTTGAGTCTGTCCTTAATAAGAATAAATAATGAGGCTTTTATCAGCTCACAACTTTCTCTCTGATTGCCAGTATGATTTTCGGAAAGGCTGGTCTACTGGTGATCTTGCTTTTCTAACTGAATCTTGGTCATCCTCTTCTAGGGACTTTGGTCAAACCTTTGCTGTCAGCCTTGACATATCCAAAGCCTTCGATAGAGAGTGGCATAAATCTTTAATTTCTAAACTACCCTCCTATGGATTGTATCCTTCTCTCTCTACCTTCATCTCCAGTTTCCTTTATGACCATTTTTTTGCTGCTGTAGTTAACAGTCACTGTTCTTCCTCTAAAACTATCAATAGTGGTATTTCTCAAGGTTCTGTCCTATCACCCTATTTCTTTTTATTATTTATCAATGATCTCCTAAATTCGACTCAATGCACTATCCACTCCTATGCTGATGACACCACCTTGCATTTCTCAACGTCGTATAACAGACGCCCAACCCTACAAGAATTAAGTGATTCAAGGCGAAATGCTATATAGTCCATGGCCTGGAGGAGTTCTTGTGTGCATGAGATGTACCTTAAGTTACGCTGTTGTCTATTATAGCAGACACCTTGGATTATCAGAAAAATCAGGGTAGACTTTCTGAAACCTGGCATCAAGTGAGAAATTTAGGCTCAATTTCACTATACCGGGTGAAAATTTTTACCCTTAAATTTGGGGTAGTTGAACGTAAAATGTCCATATCTCCCTTAAAATTGAACTTAGAGACATCATTTACCACTCAAAATGTTCCTTTTAATGAGTTCTTTCCAATTCTATATATATTTTTTATCTTCAAAGTAATATTTGATCATAAATTACTTAAATCTTACCAGAATTACCATAATAATTTACCTTCCTAAGGAAAAGTTGTCAGAATCATATATTAAAGAAAACATAGTTTATAATGACAATAATCAACACAGCAACACTGTACTAATAAAATTATAAGCAATTTATGACATTCTATACATATAGGAGTTTACAGAAACTTTTGATAAAAACTTTTCAAAAGGTCACTCTATGGCTCTTTAAAACGAATTGCATTCCTTCCAGTACTTCCTTATCCTATCATACAATCTGATGTAGTGTACACTGCTATGAAAAACCTGCAGGACATTCTTACATACCTAGACCAACCTGTATTACCAGTGACTTGTGATGAAGAGATATTCCGAGTAGCTCGAGAGATTAAACTGATAAGACAAGAGGAGTTCAAAGATATAGTACTCTGCTTAGGATCCTTTCACATGACAAAAATTGCCTTAAGATGTCTTGGAAAATATGCTAAAAGCGGAAATAGAATATCATGATAATGTAGCTGAGGCACAGGCGTTAGTAGCAAAGAGTACAGCTGAGTTAGCCAAAAGAGAAAAAATGAGAGACATAGCAGCTGTCAGTGCAGAACTTGAAGCTCTAAAAGAAGTTGAAGAGGATGATAGAGGGATCCTTCCAAGTGATGATGAAAGTGTAGGGAGGCAACAACATCTTCAACAATATTTAGAGGTACAAAGCAAAGATGTATCGCCACTGCAGTCTGATTCAGAGGTAGATGAAGCCATGCCTCATAAATGTGTTACATTCTTCCCTAAACATGGATCTAAGGGTAAATCTCATAGTCTAATGAATGAGGAAGGATTAGGTGTTAATAGAAGTACAAACATTAATGCTCAAGCAATGAATCTCAACCCCTTAGCTCATAGTTTCATACCTCCTAGTAACTATACTCCTACTAATAATGTCAAACAGTCCTGTCAGTCTCTTTCCACTCCTGGTAGTAATCCTGTTACTTATATACCTGTTCAAGGATGGAGTTTACCTCCAATAGAGCCTCCAATTTTTAGTGGAGAACCCATGGAATTTCCACTCTGGATAAAAAAGTTTAAAACTTTTGTGGAAGCTAGGACAACTGATGCATCAGAGAGACTTGCATATCTTGACAAATATACAAGTGGTGAGGCAAAGGAAGCCATAAGAATGTTAATGTATTTAAATACTAACCAAGATTATGACACAGCAAAGAGAATTCTCTGGCAAAGATTTGGAAATGAAAGTGTAGTTGCCAATGCTTACATGAAAAGGTTGTCAGGATGGCCACAAATTCCTCAAGACGATGGTCCAGCCCTAATGAAGTTTTCAGATTTTTTAGAATGTTGTAGGGCAGCTATGCATTCTATTCCTCACTTGTCATTCCTTAATGATCCCAGAGAACATAGGAAATTACTAACAAAACTTCCTAGATCTATAATTAATAGTTGGAATGCGAAAATAAGTAAACATTGTTATGGCAGTTCTCAGTATGGGCCAGGGCAGTGCCCACCCTTTGAAAGGTTTTGTAAATTCATCAACTCACAAGCTCATGCAGCATGTGATCCTTTTACTTCATACAATGCTGTGGTCATGGAAGCAAATGACAGTGGTAAAGGCAATGCAAGCTTGAACAGGAATAAGAGTAATAGGTCATATACCATGACTAAATTTAGAGGAAGTAAAGGTTTCATTACAAGGCCATCTGAGGAAAGGACAGCTAGTTCCTTTAACAGTAAAGTAAATGTAGAGACTATGAAACAAGACTTTAAAGGAAAGGAAGGAAAGAGACAATTTTGTCGCTACTGTAAAGAGGAGCATGATTTAGAAAATTGTAAACTATTTGTAAAATTTGATCCTGATACAAAGTTTACATTTATCAAAGAAAAAAGATTATGTCCAGGATGTTTAAATTGGAGTCACATAAAGAAAGACTGTAGGAGAAAGAAATCATGTAAGGTATGTCAGAGATTCCATCCCACCGTTCTCCATAATGATGCTATAACATCTCAGACTCAAGAAAGACCAGAACGGGTAATTGATCTCAAGAAAAACGATGAAAGACCAGTTGTAATAAATGAGGTTAAGGTCAAACAGTCAGTTGCTGGAGACACACACACTTTAATAGTGCCAGTGTGGATGTACCAAGAAGGTAATGAAGGGAATAAAGTGTTAGTGTATGCATTGTTGGACAATCAATCTGATGCTTGCTTCGTAAAGTAAAGTCTCTTAGATGAGGTGGGAGTGAGTGGACCGCAAATTTCTTTGCAAACTTCCACAATAAATGGAGAAAAGACAATTGTGTGTAATAAAGTCTCTGGACTTATAGTACGAGGCATCTATGATGAACGAGATATAGAGCTTCCACATGCATACTCTAGAGAGAATATCCCAGCACGACGAGATCAGATTCCTAGGAGGGAGACAGCAGAAGGGTGGTCCCACTTATCTCTAATTGCTTCTAAACTCATGCCATATAGGTCAGATGTAGAAATAGGACTATTGATTGGAGTGAATTGTAATGAAGCAATAGAGCACAGGGAAGTAATCACAGGGGAGTCTGGAGAGCCCTGTGGGATAAGAACAGAGTTAGGATGGGGCATCCAAGGAAGGGTTGCTGTTAGTCAAGACTTAGAAGATAATATCCTGACAGTATTTAGAACATTTGTACAAGAGGTCGAGATAAATCAGGAAAAAAGGGTAAGCTTCTTAGTCGTTCCATCAAGGACTCAGGAGATAATAAATCCCTCCCAAGTAAAAGATATGTTTGAGCTTGATTTCAATGAAAGGAAGTCAGCTGATGTTCCATTATCGTATGAAGACAAAAGGTTTATGAATAAAATGAAAGCTGGAGTACATCAGCTGGAAGACAGGCATTACGAGTTGCCTCTTCCTCTTAAAAACGACAATGTCAAGCTTCCAAACAATAAAACTTTGGCAGAGCATAGATTAATGAAGCTAAAAAACAGACTTGACAAAGATAAACAACACCATAATAACTATAGTGTTCTTGGATAATATGATAGATAAAGGCTATGCAGAGGTTGTGCCTAAGAAGGATCTAAATAGGGATGATGGTCAGGTTTGGTACATTCCACATCATGGAGTGTATCACTCTAAGAAACCAGGGAAACTCAGAGTAATATTTGACTGCAGTGCAAACTATAAGAGTCAGTCTTTAAATGGCCATTTGTTACAGGGTCCAGACCTCACCAACAAATTGGTAGGGGTACTTTGCAGATTTAGGCAGGAACCTATTGCATTTGTTTGTGATATAGAAGCAATGTACCACCAAGTGAAGGTGAATCCAGAACACAGGGACATGCTTAGGTTCCTTTGGTGGAAAAATGGTGATGTAACTAAAGAAATTGTTGAACACAGAATGACGGCTCACCTGTTTGGTGCTACATCGTCTCCAAGTGTTGCCAATTTTGCATTAAAGAAGGCTGCAGACGACCATGAATATCTGTATGGTTCTGATGCAGCAAATTTTATAAGAACAGATTTTTATGTTGATGATGGCCTTAAGTCAGTGGCAACAGTGAATGAAGCCGTCACTCTGATGAAACAAAGCAAGGCAATATGTAGCATGGGAGGTTTCAACCTTCATAAGTTCTTGTCCAACAGTAGGGAAGTACTAGAAACGACATCCCCTCATGAAAGAGTGAATGTTGTTAAGAATTTAGATCTTAGTAAAGAAACACTGCCCAAGGAAAGAACTCTGGGAATTCAATGGTGTATAGAGTTTAACACTTTTCAATCTAAAATACAGTTGAAAGATAAGACACTCACAATAAGAGGTATGTTGTCCACTGTGAACTCTGTATATGACCCGTTAGGTCTAGTGTCATCTCTTATTCTTGTAGGCAAACAAATCCTTCAAGAATTATGCAAATATGAGTCTAGTTGGGATGACGAGGTGACAGATAATGTCAGATATAAATGGGTAAAATGGAGAGGTAAGCTGCACAAGTTGAAAGGGCCTCTGTATACCTAGATGCTATAAATGTGAGTCATTTGAAGAAGTCAATGACGATGTTATCGTAAAAGATCACAATCTACCAAGAAACAGTTGGAGATTGGGTAGAGTCAAAGAAGCTTTGCCTGATAATGACGGTCTTGTAAGAAAGGTTAAGCTCATGATGGCAGATTCTAATATTGACAATCAGGAAAAACGTACAAGATGTGTAAACATAATGGAAAGACCTATCCACAGTCTTGTTCTCTTGGTAGAATGTGATAATGGTGAAGACCAGGGTATCCCCGCCAAGGAGCCTTTGTAATTCAAGTGCCTTATGATGTGCCAGTATTAGTTTTAAGGCAAATTGTCTTTTAGTTTATAAGGTAAATTGTTGCACAATTTAGGGGAGCCATGTAACTGTATGTATATTTTATCATTCCTTTGTTGATCTCATTTATATAAAAATATTTAGAAGGTTCAAATACTGTAAAGAAGGATCAGTAGATGCTTTGTTGTTTCATAAGTAAAGGCGATCACATTGCTTATAGAGACTTGTTCACGTCACTCTTTGCTGACAAGAGAAGCGCGCTCGCAGGATGTGATTGAGGTGAGATCTGTTTATTTCTTATATATTGTGGTATAAATTGACTGTTATGATGATTTATTGATTGTAAGCATTACTTGAAGTGTATGACAATGCCATGAGAATGTATGTGTATTCGTTCTGTGACTGGAAATGTATATTTTCTGTTCTTTACGACATGGTAGAGCCAGCCAGACATGGCATAGCCAGACATGGTTATGAAAATAGAGGATTGAGCTTCAGTAAACGTCATCGGGAAATACGGGTTTCTGTTCACCCCGGTGAGGAAGCATGTCCTGCCATGCCTGTAAAACAGTTCACATTAATTAGAAGCCTGCGAAAGCCGCTACACCAGAGGAATTTACTGTGATGTGCAATTGTACAACGTGTGGAATATACCACTGCTCGTGTCACAGCAATGATAATGAGAGGCAAATACTGTCCTTCCTCCATTACAACTTGTCTAAATCTGACTAAGTTCAAACTTATCAGAAGATTTGGCCATAAAGTTTAGTAAACATTAGAAATCTAAATCAAAATAGGAACTATATACTTGTATTTAAATATAATTAATTATACACTTATTTTTAAATAATCTTTTGGAAAAAAAAAATGTAAACTAAGTTTTTACAGAAAGGTCAATTTAAACTACTTACAATGGAGAAAGAAACTCGCAATAATACTGTATGTCCTATAATCTATATATGTGATGGATTACCTAAAAAGTTCTCTGGTATCCCTTCTGAGACTTTAAATGGATAATTATATTAAAATGAGTATCATGAATCTTGGAATTAATTTAATCTAATTATTACATTTTCTTGCTTTGCCCTCTCATAGTACTTTTTCAACGCTATTTCTGAAATTACTTCAAAGGTTGATAAAATTTATTTGCTACAGCCCGAATTTAAAAAATCAATAATTATATAAGAAAATTGTACAATCCCGAAACTTTCTAATATTTTATTTGTTAGGTAACTTTTCCAAAGTAAATAATCATCAAATATCAATCTTGATCAAATGATTGAGCCACTTTGATAGTAATGGCCATAGAGTGGCATTTTGAAAACAGTTTTTATCAAAAATTACTGTAAGCTCCTATATGTATAGAATGTCATAAATTGCTTATAACTTTATTAGTACATTGTTGCTGTGTTGATTGTTGTCAATATCAACTATATTTTCTTTATTGTATGATTCTGACCATTTTTCCTTAGGAAGGTAAATTATTATATTTTCTCTATTTCTGGTAAAATTTAGGGAATTTATAATATAATATTACTAAAAAGGTAAAAATTATATATAGCATTAAAAATAACTCATCAAAAGGAACATTTTGAGTGATAAATGATCTTTTCAAGTTAAATCTTAAGGGAGATATGGGCATTTTACGTTCAACTACCCCAAATTTACGGTCAAAATTTTCATTCAATATAATAAAATTGAGACTAAATTTCTCGCTTGATGCCAGATTTCAGAAAGTTTACCCTGATTTTTCTGATAATTCAAGGTGTCTGATATAAAATCTAACAGCGTAACTTAGGATACATCTCATGCACACGGAAACCCTCCCCTCCCAGTCCATGCACTAATAGGACGCCTAACTTCTGATCTTTCACTAGTTTCTGATTAGGGCAGAGCAAACATGGTTCTGTTCAATACCTCATAAAATCAATTTCTACAACTATTTACTCGACATAATCTTCCAGATAACTATCCCCTCTTCTTTGATGACACTCAACTGTCCCTCTCCTCTACATTAAACACACTCGGTCTAACCTTTACTAAAAGTCTAAACTGGCAATCTCATATCTCTACTTTTGCTAAATCAGTTTCCAAAAAATGGTGTCTGCATCCATTTTTCTCTCCCTCCCAGTTGCTTGCTCTGTACAGGGGTCTTATCCGTCCATTTATAGAGTATGGTTCTCATGTCTAGGAGGTTCAATCCACACAGCTCTATAGCTCTATTAAACAGTGTGGAGTCTAAAGCCTTTCATCTCATCAACTCTCCTCCTCTAACTGACTGTCTTGATTCTTTAAGTGATCGACGTAATGTTGCATCTTTATCTCTTTTCTACTGCTATTTTCATGCTGACTGCTCTTCAGAACTTACTAACTGTATGCCTCCACCCGACCTGTGGCCTCACTGCACAAGGCTTTCTATTTCTTCTCATCCCAATTCTGTCTATCTTTCTAATGCAGGAGTTAACCAGTATCTTCACTAACTTGGCTTGTATAGGTCAACTGGCCATTTGCAGCCACCTTATTTTCTTATGTTCTTATTTTGTACTAAAAAAATTATGTATGTGATTTTTATCATTATTTTTTCCCTCAAGTGGAGCGGAGAAAATCTAAGAACTATAGCAAATATAGGGAAGGGAATTTCTAGAAACAAGGAAACGAAAAGAAAAATAACTGAAAAATTTCATAAGAACCTTGCTACTATCTTTTCTAAACCAGCCAGTGTACTGTAATTACTTTCCATTAGTTTGATCTGCAAGCTCTTTTCAACTAACTAAGCAATTAGTGGGAAGACGGATAATTTAATCTAACCTATCAAAACAATTTTTCTTTTTTAAATTTGATTATTAAGCAGGGGAGGGAGTGGGAGAAGATAAGATAGAAGATATGTATGAATGATATGGATGGAAGACTGGATGTGAGAGGAAGACAACATTGTATGTGTCAAAATATCTAATAAGCAAAGAGCTGTCGAACATGATTAAATAATTTGTTTCTTGATATAACATACCCTAAGTCTGACTCCCTGCAGAAGATTCAATTTACTAGTTATATTTACAGGTGGTGAATACCATTTGCCTTTCCATCAGTTCTAGAGAGATAGAGAATTCAATAGAGCCTTTATAAACATTGAAATGCAAAATTATCATACTAAATAAACAAAATTTGGCAGCAGCTACACCATTATTTTTCTTGATGATACATTATATAATTTTGTAAACAAATCCATGTGAAAGGCGAAACCACACAATGAAAGCTCGCCCGTGATTGGTTAGAGACACGACAGCAGCACTTCTATTGGCTTTCATCCGAAACAGGGTTATGTGACTGGTAAGTCTCATAAGAGTGGTACTAGATGCTTTGCGAATATGGACTTTAAAATGCTGGTAAGGATGTGGTATATAAAATTGGTAAATGGCTTCAAGGTAGTAAGTTTGATGAATCTGGCCTCTACACTGTATCTGTACTAGGTTGCACTAGCTGTCAACAAATACAGCTTTTGGTGGAAAACATGTAAAAAAGTTGCGAGATGGGAGACATAATTGACACTGCATACACGTGAGACACATTCAAACTGAGAATGAGTGTCTCATTACATGTGTAACAGGCAACACTCGTTCAAAACCCTTTTTGGAGTTCTCTGTTTAAAAAATATGGTCCTTTGGTTTATATTGTATTTTTCAGCTCAAAACATTCTGAAAATCTGAAATTCAACATATCACGAGTCAAAATATTAAGTTAACTGTTAAACTCAAAAGAGAAAAAAGAAAGTAGTATGCATATGAAAATTTCAAGTTGAGTGATCAAGTAATTTAAAAACAACTTTGTTGTTGTTTTTTATAGTTTTTATGCAAGGATAAGTGTATCTATTCAGAGATCATATACGATGCCAAAAAAAAATAAAAAATTGTCTTACATCTTCACAAACAATGAGCTGGAACAACTTATCATGGTCCTTGTCATAAAAGGGGAGGCGGCCAACCATCATCTCATATAGACACACTCCATAGCCCCACCAGTCAACACCTCGACCATAATCATTTTCTTCTAGTACCTGTAGGAATAAGGAGCTCGTATAAAGAAAGATTTCCAAGATAACTACAGGTCAAAAAGCGTTTCATAGTTCACACACTATAAATGTAGGATGAGAATCAGATTCATTTCTTACATATGTAATATAGAAAAAATACTTTTTATACATTCTCTCTCTCTCTCTCTCTCTCTCTCTCTCTCTCTCTCTCTCTCTCTCTCTCTCTCTCTCTCTCTATATATATATATATATATATATATATATATATATATATATATATATATATATATATATATATATATATATGTATATACATATATATATATATATATATATATATATATATATATATATATATATATATATATATATATATATATATATATATATATATATATATAGTGCTCCATCCAATTTTGCGTGGTTAGTCGACATTGTAGGCAGCAAAATTTGAATTAGCATAATTGGAATCATTAACCTTATGGTAGTTTTGGTCATATTTTTGCCATTGTTTGTACACAAATACATGTAATTATACATCCTACAATAAAGAAAAATACAGATAAACTTAAACATTATCATTACTCATAAGAAAATTAATTCAAATTACCATTTTACTGTACCAGCACTTGCTGAGATTGAGATTGGTCTCGGTTGCAAAATTGGAATATTGCAAAATTAGATTCCGCAAAATTGGAGGGAGCACTGTATGTATGGGTATGTATATATATATATATATATATATATATATATATATATATATATATATATATATATATATATATATATATATATATATATATATATATAAATATATAAATAAATATATACATATATATATATATATATATATATATATATATATATATATATATATATATATATATATATATATATATATATACAGTGGAACCTCGGACCTCGAACATAATCCATTCCGGAAGGCTGTTCGAGGACCGAATTGGTAGAGGACCAAAACAAGTTTTCCCATAAGAAATAATGTAAATCGTTTTAATCCGTTCCAAGACACCCGATGCTTACCTTTTTAATTTCTTTTATGTTATTTCATACGTAAAATTACATGGTTAAAAAGTAAATAAGACATAGAAAATAAAACAATATATAACATTTTGCAAAAGAAGACTAAACTAAACCTCATTCGATATTATTTACCTTTTTGGTGGCGAATTTTTGGCGCACGTAGATGGTGGTGAGGGAAGGAAAGGGATGATGGAACTTATTGCTTGGACAGGGAGTCCACGCATGTGTGATATAGCGCACGTACGCATGCACTAATCTATTTGTATAAACTGACAAAACTACAAGTGTGTGTGTGGGGGGCAAAGGGGGGAGGGGGGGAGGTGCGAGGCTAGCTATCAGCTGATCAGCTGATATATATATATATATATATATATATATATATATATATATATATATATATATATATATATATGTGTATATGTATACACTAATTCCCCGGTATATCGTGGTCCCGCTATTTCGCGGCTTTACTGCAATACTTATTCATTTTTATATCGCGTATATTTTCGCCCTTTTGCGACATCCCGTAGCATTGTTTATCAGTTTAAATCTCGCGCGTCACAATAGAATAGCCGTACATACTGATTCAGCCAATCAGAGCGTCAGCATTGTTTTCTCAGCCGCTGATTTGCTGTTGTGTTCTAGGAGCTGATTTCACAGTCACTTCCTATAGTTGTGATCGTTACCAATGAGCAGTGATCTCCACCATCAATAAACCCGATTTCATAGTCATCTTTCGTGGTGTTGTTTGTATCAATACTCGAAATTGGAACCTTTGGTAATGCAAGCTTGGGAGCTGGGGGACCTGCCTAACGGAGCTTAACAAAGCAATTTTTTTTAGCAAAAAAATCAAATTCTTATGCCCATATAGTTATATTATTTTTTGAAATATAAGTGAAAAATTATTTAACAATAAAGCAACATGTTGTAGAAGTATGATGATATGAACATTTTTTTTTTTAATATGGATGGCAGCGTGAACGCATCAGTCAACGAGAAAGATAAAAAGATAAGTTTTTGGAAAACAGTATCCTCTTGTTTTCAAGACAAAACTATATTATTCTGATGGATTTCGGTGTGTTTTAAATTAATATGATAAGCATTTCTCGGCAAAATGATCAATTCAAAAATAAATCAAACCTAAGCATACCTAACGTCCAACCGGGGGTGTCACCCTCTGGATACCCTAATCATTTTAATTTTAATATTACTGTTATTTCTTAATTTGCTTACCTAGTTCAACTATCTAAATACTCAGAGAGATAAAAGATCTATACAATGAAATAGGTAAGGATTGCTGGAGGATGCTATTTACCGAAATACTGACACAAATTGTATTTGGGTTGATTTATTAATGTGGCAGTTATATCAGCATCATGAAACCAGTGCAGGCTGTGAACAACCTTCAAGGTAAAAGTTATCCAATAACTTTTGTGTGTTTAAACATGCTTCTATTTTTTTCAAAAGTGTATTTAAAGATCTTAAAATGCTTTTAAAAGTACCGTAAAAGTCATAAAAACAAGCCTAAGGTGTATTTAAATAAGGTATTTCTATTTCGCGGATTTTCACTTATCACGGGAGGGTCTAGAACGTATTCCCCGTGATGGAAGAGGCACTAGTATATATACACTCATACCTCAGCTTAACAGACCTCGCTTTAACGGATTTCGGAAGCAACGGATAATTTGAAAGTCTCGCAGTACTGATGGAGATATGGCAACACCGGACAGCCAGCAGTGCAACAACACGTGTAGCTCATTGTTCCATGATTTTTGACCTTGTTGTGCTCAAATTATCATAATTTTCTACAACCATGTCATCTGGAGGAAAAGTAGAAAAGAGGAAAAGGGTGAATTCAAATGTAGCACAGAGGTTTGAGCTGATCAAAATGTTGGAAAGTGGTAAGTCTGATTTTCAATTAAAATTGTTGATTTACTATATTATAGTGTATATTTACAGTGTACAGGTATTTTACACTGTTAGATTGGATAGTGTGCTTGATTAAAGGTACAGTACTGTATTTATTACTCTGTCTTGCGTAACGTAATTGTTAATATTAACCGTAACCTGGGTATTCATACCGTAGATTCCGATTATCGGTACTAATGGACAATCGGCATTATCGGACTGATGCTCCCCCCTTTTAGTCCGTTAAACCAAGGGATGAGTGTGTGTATATATATATATATATATATATATATATATATATATATATATATATATATATATATATATATATATATATATATATATATATATATATATACACACACTCATCCATCGAGAGAAAGAGAGGAGGGGGAGGAGGAAGAGACAAAATAAATAAATAATAATATATAAAAATAATAAAAATTAGCAGCAAAAAAGCAACAGCAGCGGTGGTGCTCCCTCACCACCCTCATGCCACTTGATACTATTAAGCTTCATTTCAAGACACAAACTTTTCTCGTACGCTTTGGCTTCACTTGGATAAAGTTGAGCTTGCCGACGTTTAAAATTTATTCCTGTACCATTCACTCATAAATTACATCACATAAAACTTATCTTACAATCACAACCTACCTATAATACAGATCTCAGCTCAAGCGTGGCATGAGAAAGATTGGGTGGCCAAGTTGTGCGAGATTGCTTCTGAGGCATCAGAGCACTGTGATTGTAAACAAGTGCCTGTATTGAATAGTGTCTTCTAGGAGTGATCTCACATATGTAGTTTTTTCATTACTTTTGGCATTTTGTGATCAAAGTTTCTTGAAATAAGACCTAACATCATACATACACAGTTCAATCATTTTGAGATAATTACTAATGATTACAGCAAAGTTTTTTTTCTTGTTTAACATCAATTGTTTTTGTAGCCAATATGCATAATCTTACATTCATCTGTATTAGAAGCCATTATCAATTTCTCGCTCTAATCAATAAGTTTATTTTGGTCCTTTTGAATTTAATCCCACTCTCGTGAGCCATGTTTCATATCATCTGCAAATTTTGCTATTTTTGACAGGATTACTTTTTAAATAATTCCTATATATAAGGATGAGCATGTGTGTGGATGTGGATGTGAGGGATGAGTGTGTGTGTGTGTATATATATATATATATATATATATATATATATATATATATATATATATATATATATATATATATATATATATACACACTCATCCCTCGGTTTAACGGACTAAAAGAGGAGACCATCAGTCCGATAATGCCGATTGTCCGTTAGTATGGATAATCGGAATCTACGGTATGAATACCCAGGTTACGGCTAATATTAACAATTACATTACGCAAGACAGAGTAATAAATACAGTACTGTACTTTTAATCAAGCACACTATCCAATCAAACAGTGTAATATACCTGTACACTGTAAATATACACTATGATATGCTAAATCAACAATTTTAATTGAAAATCAGACTTACCACTTTCCAACATTTTGATCAGCTCAAACTTCTGTTCTACAGTTAAATTCACCCTTTTCCTCTTTTCTACTTTTCCTCCAGATGACATGGTTGTAGAAAAATATGATAATTTGAGCACAACAAGATCAAAAACCATGGAACAATGAGCTACATGTGTTGTTCCACTGCTGGCTGTCCGATGTTGCCACATCTCCATCCATACCGTGGGACTTTCAAATTGTCCGTTGCTTCCGAAATTCGTTAAAGCGAGGTCCGTTAAACCGAGCTATGAGTGTGTATATATATATATATATATATATATATATATATATATATATATATATATATATATATATATATATATATATGTATATACAGTAAGAACGGTCATCTCGCATAATATAGTCTCGCGAATTTTGCATCTCAAATTTTCCGTCTTCTGCCATCTAGCGGTGCCAAACGAACATCTCGCGCATGCACATAGAACAGCGCGCCAGTTAATCGGTTGGTTTGGGTCGGTCGTGTCACGGCAGAAGCTGGGTCAACAACAATATTGCTATTTTGTTGTGCTGTGGAGCATATTTACTTATGGTGTTCTAGTGAAAACGTATAATACACTGTCATAACAAGCAACATGAGTTCTATGAGTTGTAGTGGTGGAAATCGTGGTGGAAACTGTGGTGAAAAATGTGATGGACGAGAGAAGCGTGATTATCGCAAGGGGGTGAAGCTCAGGAAATATACACTCCAGGAAAAGAAAGAAATGGTTCACATGATGGACAGTGGCGTAAGAACATGTGACATTATGCGTAAGTTTAACTGTCCCGAATCAACAGTACGATCGCTTCCCAACACTGGCAGGCTACTCAAGCCAGTCACAGACTCTCATGACTTAAGCGGAATAATATTTGAACCTTTATTAAGTGTCAGAAAGTGTTCAATCTTGTTTATTATCATACAGATTATGCATAACCTTGAATGTGTGAATTTTCGGCAAAATATTTTGTATTCTTGGAGGGTTAATGGGAGTTATAAGAAGCTTATGTACCATACCTAAGAAACAATTATATTATTTACATGTATTTCAATATCGTTCATCTCGCAGTTTTTCATCTTGCGGCTGATAGTCCAGTACCAATTATGCGCGAGATGACCGTTTTTACTGTGTATATATATATATATATATATATATATATATATATATATATATATATATATATATATATATATATATATATATATATATATATATATATATATATATATATGTATTTATGTAACTGCTTATTTCTTCTGTCATGTCATTTACATATACTAAAAACATTATCGGTGCCAAAACTGATCCCTTTGGTACTCCACTTCCCATTTACTTCCATTCTGGTTTTCCATCCTTTACTACTGTTCTCATTTCCCTTCCTTTTAGCTAGTCTTCCATTCAGTTCTTTAATGTTCCTTTTAATCCTCCAATGTATTCGAACTTCCATAGTAATCTCCTGTGCGGAACATTATCATATGACTTTTGAAATATAAAAATATACAATCAAACCATTCATCACGTTCTTGTGTTATATCTATCATTCTTGAGTAAAAGTTTAATAAATTTGTGACACATGACTTTCCTGTTCTGCATCTAAATTGTCTACCAAATATTAATCCTTCTCCTTCTAGGTATTCAGTCCATTGATCTTCTCATATATCTTGCATACTATGCTGGTCAAAGACACTGGTATATAATGAAATGGTTCTTCTTTGTTCTTGAGAGAGAGAGAGAGAGAGAGAGAGAGAGAGAGAGAGAGAGAGAGAGAGAGAGAGAGAGAGAGAGAGAGAGAGAGAGAGAGAGAGAGAGAGAGAGAGAGAGAGAGAGAGAGAGAGATTTTTTGTTTTTATCAATTTATTACGCTCAAAGAGCGGCAGACCATTGTAATACAGACAATATTTGTTTACACGTGACTTCCCATTAGGGAAGTGACGAGGTTGATTGCCACAAGGGTTATCTGTGTCTCGCAGAACACACACTCACAGAACAGAATAGCGGTCAGCACCCACCGAAGTGTGGGTGTCGCACCAGAATGACATCCAAATTATTGTCTTTTAGAAGATAGTCACAAACACTGAGCAAGGGCCGAGCCTGAGGCAGCATATCACTGACCGAGGGGCACTCGAGGCAGTAGTGGTGCAGACTATTAGCGTTGAGTGTGTCGCACAGCTTGCAGTTGGAGAAGTGAGAAATGTCCCCAGCATCAGACACTTGCCACACTGGTCGGTAACCAAGCCGAAGCCGAGCAGACACAATGTTGTGTCTCCGAACCATCAGACCGTGTCGGCGATACTTTGGTGGGGATAGACGGAAGTGGTCATAGTGCTGGATAGATACAGTCTGAGGCCGCTCAGCTTCCGTGCGGTGGTGTGTGGAGAGATGAGCTGCTGCGTGTATCATCTTTTTGTAGCAACGGAGGGAGGGTGTGGCGCCGTCGGGCAGAGGGAGTCTGCAGGCGTCTTTTGCGAGGAGATCCACTGTGTCGTTAGCTGTAATGCCAACATGGGACGGAATCCATACGAACTGTACCTTGAGAGAACTGTCCAGAGCTGAGACTAATTGATGCAAAATTTTATTAACTTGGCAGCGGTGTGTGGGTTGTGGAGACGAGATGGCTTGAAGGGCAGACTGAGAGTCACACAAGACCACGCCATGCAATTGTCGTTCGCAGAGAAATGCAACGGCCAGCAGGAGTCCCCGTAACTCGCAGTAGGTGGAACTGGACGAGTTAGGCAGTCTGCTGCCAGCCCAGCCTCCCTCCGGTGGCTCTACGTCAGGTGAGTACATAGCGCACCCCGCACTGCCGTCTAGCTGCACGGAACCGTCCACGTAGAGATGGCACGCGGCAGGTACGGAGGAGGACACTGCACTGGTGTGCTCCAGTGCTAGTTGTTTCTGCAGTAGTGGTGGGTCTGGCTTGGAGGTGGGAGTAAAGGTGACTTGTGGCTGAGGAATCCTCCATGGAGGTGGACCATGATCAACCTCAGCCACGGGAACACGGAGATCAAGGCGCTGCAGGGTGGAGCACACTGTGTTGACGAGGGTGCGGACACCGGGACGAAGTGGAGGGCGGGGTGCAGCGGGGTCAAGAGATGCTCTCAGGACGTGAGAATAGTGCGGAGCAAGATGGGGAGAGTTGAGGCACTTAACACTGAAGGAGGAGATATTGGCGTGTATTCTCTCTTTAACTAGAGGAAGATTAAGTTCGGTTAGCATATTTACTATCCTGGTGGAGGTGGGACACCCAAGAATGTACCGCATCACTTTGTTTTGGAATTTTTCTAAAGGTTCTAGGGTGGTCTTGGAGAGCTGGCTGAGGGTTGGGGAGAGATAGTCTATGACTGACCGTATAAAGGCAATGTAGATGTTTTTTGCCAAGGGGATGGAGATTCCGGCAGCATTATTAGTCAGTCACTTGAAGGGGACAAAGCGCTGTTCTAATCGGTGCAGGAGGTCCTGTATAATGGGATGGATGCGCTGCCGAGCAGGTATGGCAGGAGTGACGCGCGCCGGCGCTCCC
>JAXIVD010000862.1:0-50000 GCA_036785275.1 Cancer borealis
ACTGATTCATTAGATCCAATTTGGTCTCTTTTTTTTTACGTTTTCTTTTCTCGTTATGGCCGTTTTCTCTTTTGGTTTTTTTTTTATTTCATCCGTGTGTTCTTTTTTAGTCAACCTTCGTGTGTGTTTGAATTGGCGAGGCTTTGATGTGAAGTGGTTGAGGCATTGGATAAACATTACGAATTGAGTTGATACATACGGATCTCTCTCTCTCTCTCTCTCTCTCTCTCTCTCTCTCTCTCTCTCCTTCTCTCTCTCTCTCTCTCTCTCTCTCTCTCTCTCTCTCTCTCTCTCTCTCTCTCTCTCTCTCTCTCTCTCTCTCTCTCTTTCTCTTTCACACACACACACACACTGACGAAGGCGAAGACGAAGCGACAATGTTAGTGTTGATAACCTTCGGGACTTATAAATCACGTCTTTCCCGCGACCTTCATTTAACACGCGTCGTCTGGAGGTTCAAGACGAGAATTAAACTGGAAAAGCTTAAGAAAGAAAAATATTAGTAAAGATTCTCCTCCTCTCCCTCCTCCTCCTCCTCCTCCTCCTCCTCCTCCTCCTCCTCCTCCTCCTCCTCCTCCTCCTCCTCCTCCTCCTCCTCGAAGTGTAGGACGCGTGACACTTACTCAAAGGGAACGTTAATGACCTCCTGGAGCACCTACTACTTGTCCTTATCAGTAGTGTGTGTGTGTGTGTGTGTGTGTGTGTGTGTGTGTGTGTGTGTGTGTGTGTGTGTGTGTGTGTGTGTGTGTGTGTTTGGTACGTTATTGTGCTAACGTTTGATTTTCGATATTCCTTTGTTCTCTTCTCTTTTTTTTTTTTTTTTTTTTTTTTTTTTTTTGTTACCCCAAGGAAGCAGGCGGAAGAAGAGCGCTGAGAGATTTTTCCTCATAACATTTTTCATACAACTTCTTCGTTCTCGTTTGAATTCTTTAGTATGCAATAAAACGTGATGGGAAGCGATATCAATATGAATCTCTTCCTTGTATAAATGAAATATTGTATAGTATTAACCTTGATTTTCATGACGCTGTTTCGCGTTGCCTTGTTCTCCGCTCTCCTTGTACCGCTGAAAAAACAAAACAACATCGTCCTTGCAAGAGTCACTTAGTACAGCGTTACGGCGGCCTCTTCAATGTCCCAAACAGATATACCATCGCTGAGTCCTTGGTCGAGAGGTCATTTATATCCCTGCCAGGCGCCACTACACAGACCTTTCCCCTTGTCTATATCCATTAGCGTGTGGGGTCCTACTGCCTCCTCTCCACACACACAATGACAACGTAAACACCCTTTTCTAAATAGTCCTTATCCTCCCCTTGCGTCTCTCCAGCACTTCCCTTTCCCTGCACCCGCCGCCCCATCCCATCCCGTCCCGTCCCGTCCCGTCCCGTCCCGTCCCGTCCCGTCCCGTCCCGTCCCACATGATCCACCGCACTGCGTCTCAGGGAGGGCGAACAAATCGTCCTCCTTGTGGCGTTTAGTCTCCTCACGTGCAGGCCATCAGGTGGGTGGTGGGTAGTGGGTCCTGGCTGCCACGTGTTGCTCCGTGAGTGACGTGTGGTGGTGTTACAGTGACGACGATAGGCTGGAACAGTGCAATGCCGATCTGGTATATACTGGGGAGGAAGGAAGGGATGCTGCGACGCTAGGTGGTGATGAGAAAGTAAATTAATCCCGATATTGCATGACATTTCCAGTTTAAATTTGTTTCATTAGCATTCTCTCTCTCGCATCAGGTTAATTAGGAAGCACAAGGTAATCATTACACCTTTAATTAACTGTAGTCATGGGTACTTTTAAAACACAGTAGAGAGATGGAGAGAAATTCCACTGTAATGGTAATTTATTATATATTTTTTTCTTGTAAGTGTTAAAATGTATTAATAGTTTTCAATTAGGAACTTTAAGTAACGTAAAGTTTTTGTTATGTCACGTTGTATGTTTATCTACTTATTATCTTGCTACAAGAATCTCATGCTTGTGAGTTTGCCTTCTCTCGTATTTCTAAAGTTTTGAAGTTGAAGCCAACGAAGTGTTCTGCTCCAGTTTTGTTTGTTTTCTTTCTTTCTCTCTTTCTTTCTTTCTTATTTTCTTTTTAATAAATAAACTGTTTAGGAACTACTACTACGACTACTACTACTACCACCATTGTCACATTGATTATCCTGAAAATACCAATAATACCAAATTTTTTCTCGTTGGCCACAAGCTGCCTTCCAGAGAGACAGGTCATGTCACTCTGGCATGAAACACAGGGAAGAGGAAGCGTACAGCCCCTGCGTGATGGTTAGCAGGTCACTGGGACTAAACAATGAGGGGGAAAACTAAACACAGTGAAAGTAGCACGGACACAAAGAACAAGGCAATAAAAGAAAGTACAATGTGAGAGAATAGGAAGGTAGTCAAAGAAAAATGTGAGAGAAAAATGGGATGGTAGTTACTGTGGATTTAAAGCAAGATAGCATATAGAGGGAGAGAGTGAGAGGCCAAAAGTGTATAACAAATCGAGGCAAACGACAAAACGATAGGAAAACGAAACAAAGGAGGATCGTAGGAGAAGTTAAACACAATTATTTTTCCCTTCGAGTTGACTGTTGGGAGTGTGTGTGTGTGTGTGTGTGTGTGTGTGTGTGTGTGTGTGTGTGTGTGTGTGTGTGTGTGTGTGTGTGTGTGTGTGTGTGTGTGATGCAGTGCCTTGCAAATGAATAATATGTTCTGACACGCCCTTGTCTGTTCCCTTGCGTGCCGTGTGGTCTGAGTCAGTAAGGGTCGATGGGGGAGGACGATGGCACTCTGTTCTCCTCCTCCTCCTCCTCCTCCTCCTCCTCCTCCTCCTCCTCCTCCTCCTCTTTCGTCATTTTTTCCCTCTTTTACATTCGTACTTTCTATGTATTGTTTGTTTTTCCTGCTGTTCGTGTGTTGTTTAGTTTTATTTTGTTTTGTTTTGTTATATTTTCATCTCCCGTGTCCATCCAGGGTTTTGTAGTGTGTGTGTGTGTGTGTGTGTGTGTGTGTGTGTGTGTGTGTGTGTGTGTGTGTGTGTGTGTGTGTGTGTGTGTGTGTGTGTGTGTTTGCTTCTGATTGTATATGTATAACTCTCCTCTCTCTCTCTCTCTCTCTCTCTCTCTCTCTCTCTCTCTCTCTCTCTCTCTCTCTCTCTCTCTCTCTCTCTCTCTCTCTCTCTCTCTCTCTCTCTCTCTCTCTCTCTCTCTCTCTCTCTCTCTCTCTCTCTCTCTCTCTCTCTCTCTCTCGCTCATTAAATGTTAAGTATCCTTCTGCTTCCTGCTCTCACTTAAATATTTCTCTTTCAAAGTCTTCATTTCCTTTTTCATTTATTCATGACTTTTCCTTCTATTCAAATTCACGTTTTTCATGTATTTTTTTTTTCTTTCTTACTCTATTTTGCATTTCAATATTTCAGTCCATCTCTTATTTTCATTATACATCATCCATCTTTTGAGACCTGTACCTCCTTCCCTCCTGTCTTCTCCTCCTCTTCTTCTTCTTCCTCCTCCTCCTCCTCTCCTCCTCCTCCTCCTCCTCCTCCTCCTCCTCCTCCTCCTCCTCCTCCTCCTCTTCCTTCTCCTCTCCATTAGGGTCTCCGGTATTCCCTTACTTACCTCTTAGTTCCTCTTATCATATTTCTTTTTCTTCTTGCAATATTTTTCTCTCATTTTTCTCTCCTTTTGACCTTTCTCTCACACCAGTTCTTGTTTTTATTCTTTTTACTGCACGTTAATTGTCTTCTTTTTTTTTTTTTCTTCTTCTTCTTCTTCTTTTTCTTCTGCTGTGATTTACTGAGTTTTTTTTTATTTTGACGTATTTTTTTTCTTCGTGAGTGCGTGTCATGGTGTGTATATATTTGTTATTACTACTACTACTACTACTACTACTACTACTACTACTACTCATTTTCTTTCTCTTATCCTCTTCCTCTGTCTCCCTTCCCCCTCTTCCTTTCCTCTTCACCTTTCACCCTTACTCTTTTCCGCTCTCCTTCACTCCTTCAATCCTCCTCCTCCTCTTCCTCCTCTCCTTCCCCTTTTTCTCTTTTCCCTCCCCCCTCTGCCAACCGCCCATCCCCCCATCGGCACGCACACCGGATTACAAGCGTTTGGTGGCGTTAATCCGCGACGAGCTGGCACAGGGGAAGGGGGAGACCGGGGTTCGATACCAAGGGGGCCAAGGGTTGTGTCCTTTCATGATCTAGCTTATGATTGGACGAGGAAATGATGCAAGATACTCTCTCTCTCTCTCTCTCTCTCTCTCTCTCTCTCTCTCTCTCTCTCTCTCTCTCTCTCTCTCTCTCTCTCTCTCTCTCTCTCTCTCTCTCTCTCTCTCTTGTTATTTTCACTTCGTTATGAGTTTTCCGAATTTTCTAAGAGTTCTTGAAAAAATCGTATAAAATTCACGTGTTTTCTCACAAATTCGTTGATCGAGTATTGAAGTTTTTAACAAAATGTTGTATTGAATTTTCCCAAACTTATTTTTTTCCTTTCCCGGGTTATATTTTTAAAGTAATATGAATTGTGGTTGTTGTTTTTATCGTCAAGAGGATGAATTAAAAATGGTATATATCCAATTTGCAGTATTTTTTTTTTTCACGTGTTGGCCAAAAAAGTAGATGGAGAGATGAGAAAGAAAGTTTTGCTGGTGTGGCATGGAATAGACAGGCAGCCGGTAGAGAGGAGTGGAGATGATGATGACGATGATGATGGTGTTGTGGCCTCTCGTCATGGCCACTTGCAAGACCGTGGCCTGAGCTGCATTGATTGGGCCTCGCTGCCTTGAGTTACATCACCATATAGATTACGAATGTGTTCTTCCCATGCAAGAGCGTCAGTATAGACTCACTCCTGTATTGATGTTTTCTGAAGCCTCGTGTTTGTTTACGTTGACTTCAGTTAAGATTTATCAGTTATTTTTCTCTTCATTTATTTATTCTATGTTTTTTTTGGGGGGGACTGTTAAAAGATAAAAGAAGAAAAAAAACAGGAATGCAAAAATATATGAAGCTTAAAATGCGTTGCTCCTTCTGTGTTGACTTTCCTTTTAAAATGTCATAGTCTTTAAAAACTTGTGGAAAGGAGAAGGAGAAAAAAAATTACACCGCGTAAACTCAAAGAAGTAAAAAGTGAGAACAGGAGGCTGAAGGGAGGGGAAGGGGAGGGGAGGGCAGGGGAGGGGAAGAAAGGGAGAGGTACAGAGGGGAAAAGGCAAAGCAGGAGGGGGGGTTGGGGGGGAACTTTGACCTCGTTCCCTCACCTGGCCATGACACACCCCTCTCCTTTTACCTTAGGGGGGGATAGGGGGTAGGGGGAGGGGATGAATGTAAGGGAAGGCAAGGATTGGGGAGTACACACACACACACACACACACACACACACACACACACACACACACACACACACACACACACACACACACACACTCACACACACACACATATTATCGTCACGTTACTTCTGGAAACTGTGCGGCGTCACACCCTTGGATGGCTGCCAGAGAAGAGGAGGAGGAGGAGGAGGAGGAGGAGGAGGAGGAGGAAGAGGAAGAGGAGGAGGAAGAAGAAGAAGAAGTTGGAGGGGAAAGAAGACTGGCGCCAGCGGGTAATTTTCTAAGTCTGGTTCCGTGTATCTCCATTTATAAACGACTATAATTCATCATAAAGGATCAATAACAACCTGTCAGAGTGTTTTGAAAGTGTCATGTGTTGTGTGTGTGTGTGTGTGTGTGTGTGTGTGTGTGTGTGTGTGTGTGTGTGTGTGTGTGTGTGTGTGTGTGTGTGTGTGTGTGTGTGTGTGTGTCTTAAACTTTTTTTTCTTCTTTCTTTTCTTTTCTTCTCTTCTCTTTTTTCGTTACTTCCTTTTTTTCTTCCTTTCCTTCTTTCCTTCACCCTGTTCACTAAAAATACAAAGGGAGTGACGAAGAAAACAGCGTCAGGGTCACGTTCTTTATTATTATCACGATCAATAGTCTAATTTTCCTCACCCTCCTCCTCCTCCCTCTCCCTCCTCCTTCCTCCTCCTCCCTGTCCCTTCCCCCTAATCATCCTCCGCCTTTTCTTTCTCTTATCCTTATCCTTCATCTTAATCTCCTCCCCAAACTGTGTCGTCCTTGTATCCAGTGCTGTGTAAAGATTGGTTTCTATCGCTTCAGAACCTTCTTTTGTTTTATCGTTCGCTGAAACGTCCATTAAATTATTGATTTGTTTATCTGATAACTTTCTTTCGTGAGGTTCCATATAATTATACATTGATCCTTGTACTAGAGTCATGTAGATATAATGAACATAGATTATATTCATTGTGTTACATTTGCTTTCCTTTAATGGATGTATTTATTATTCTCCTCAGTTGACCTTTAACCTTTACGTGCAGGGTGTGATGTGAGTGCAATGTGGATGTAATCATGTCAGTAATGTCCTTATTAGTATACACAATAGAGGATGTATGTCTTTCATTAATGCTTTTGTTATTTTCGAAACAACCTTCATATATTTCTAAGTACTTCCTGCTGCTCTAATAACATACATTCACGTTTTCATGCAAAGTGTGAGACCGTCTTCATTTTTTTTTTTTTTTTTTTATATATATATATTAATTTCGTAAAGGTTAGAAGCAACTGGTTCCTCACTCACCAATCCCTCACAAGCTTTTTGAGAATCCCTTTGCAACACATTACAATTATACTAATCAAGGCATCCTCTCAACCATCATATGAAAGGTACAGGTTTGTTTTATAATTAAATGTCAATAACTAAGATTCAACATGTCGCCATTTAAATCACGTGAC
Organism: Cancer borealis; assembly: GCA_036785275.1. NCBI lineage: Eukaryota > Metazoa > Arthropoda > Malacostraca > Decapoda > Cancridae > Cancer > Cancer borealis. Next base: position 6,796 of record JAXIVD010000862.1, read on the forward strand.
CTTGGCTCGACCAATCACACGCTACCTGAGCTAAATGAGGACGGAACCCAGGTAGCAAAACTCTTCTTCTGTGGCTCTGCTTGTGTCTTCCTCCTCCTCCTTCTTCTCCTCTTCCTCTTCCTCTTCTTAATACGTCTGACCTTTCGTTTTCACCTTCAGGCAACTCTAGCCACCCTCCTCTCATCTTCTTTCTTTCCCGTCTTCTTCTCTCTCCTTCCTTCATCCTATCCCTTCCCCTTCCTTCCTTCCTTCCTTCTCCTCCTCTCCTCTCCAACGGTGACGCTAAATACTCTGGTTAAGGTTTGATTCATTCATGTGAACAGAAGTCAGTATTGCAGAAAATTTGGGGACTGGAAAAATACTGGACCTAAACATTTTTTATATATATTTTTCCTTCTCTTTCTTTCCTTCTCTACTCTCGCTTCACTCAACCACCTGTCTGCACTGTTGATCCCTTGCTCTCACTCGCTCCCACACACTCTTTCTCTCTCTTTCTTTCTCACTAACTGTATTTTTCTTTTTCATGCAGAGATGGAGCAAGAGAAACTACGAGACAAGTTTGATTTGATCGGCTGCATCAACTACCTTTCTCCTCACTCAATGAGCAGCAGTGATAAGAATGACTGGGTCCAGAGTAAGTCACGGTCTGTCTCTATCACTTCTTCTTGCTCTACAAACAGCACAAGGAAGGATGGTTGGGTTCAGAGTAAGTGTTAAGCTTGTGTTAAGTTGGTGTTTGAGTTTATGTTTTGTTTTCAGTTTGATTTTAATATTTTTTTCTAGTGTTTGATGGGTTTTTTTCTTTTTTTTCTCTCATACTCTTTCTCTGTCTTTCTATCTGTTTATCTGTTTGTCTGGATTATTTTGTTTGTTAGTTTGTTGCTTTGAGTTGTTTGGTGTTTTGGTTGTGTGTTAGATTCTCTTGTTTTTTCACTATTTTTGTTTCCACTATTTTTCTCTCTCCCTCACTCTTGGCCTTACCTGTTTGTTCCATCCCTTCCATTTTATCTTTACTTTATTTACCTTTCTTTTTTTCTTTTGGCCGTTTCTTTCTTTCTTTTTTGTTAATCCTACTTCTTCTCCTCCTCCTCCTTTCTTTCCATTTCATAATCCTTTTCGTCTTCCTTTTACTCTCCCTTCCAATCCATTTTTTTCTGTTTTTTTTCGTACTTACACCCGCCAGTCCTCATAGTCTTCCTGATGACCCAAGAACCTGTCCACCTGCCTGGTTACCTGTCTCTAGTATCCTGTGTGTGCCTGGTAACCTCAGCTGTGTGGTAATACCTAACTACCTCGTTTTCTAGTTCATTAAGTTATACCTAGTAGTTACTCCCTCTTTCTGGTAACCTATTTCTCCGTATGTGTGGTTACCTGTGTGTCTGGCAACCTCTCCACCACTCCAAAAGTCACTACCTGTCTACCCAACGTGCATCCTGGTAGCACCGTACGTGACTGTCCGTACCCAACACACAAGTTTTTGGTAGCACACACAAACGGGAATTTACATCAGTTGTGATATTGCTTTGTTCGTCTATTTGTAATTGTTCTAAAAGTATTGTTATATATATTTCATGTGTGGTTTTTTGTCTTTTTCTTCTAGTCACTATTAAGGTTAAGTCACTTCTATTTGCATGTCTTGCGTACACATGCTAAGTAATTGTAAGGCATTTTTGTTTATACTAATCTTGCGTGTATTCTTAATATTAAGGCTTAGAATTACGCCATTTGTGTGAGGTTTGTGCAAGTTAAGTAGACATCATTCTTGTTCCTTTTTATTATTATTCCTCTTTTTATATTACTAATTATTATCTCTCATTTTTTATGGTCATCATTCATTCAGTCATGTTTATTAATGAGTATAAGCTGAGCTACATATAAAAAAAAACTTAATTTATTTCCTTGCTTTTATTACATTTGATTATATTTTAAGGAGAAATCTTGGAAACTTTCTTTTATATACCATTTCCAATATTCTCCTCATTACTACTACTACTACTACTACTACTACTACTACTACTACTACTACTACTACTACTACTACTACTCCTACTCCTACTCCTACTCCTACTCCTACTCCTCCTCCTCCTCCTCCTCCTCCTCCTCCTCCTCCTCCTCCTCCTCCTCCTCCTCCTCCTCCTCCTCCTCCTCCTACTACTACTACTACTAACACCACCACCTCGTCGCCTCCACAGGGATGCAGAACCTGAGCATCTCCTGTGCCCTCGTCTGCTGTATCCTTCTTGGCGCTTCGGCAGTGGTGGGGATCTTCGGGATTATTCAGAGGCAGATCTCAGCCGTTCTTATCACGGGCGTTATGTACATCTTAGCCTGTAAGTACACACACACACACACACACACACACACACACACACACACACACACACACACACACACACACACACACACACACACACACACACACACACACACACACACACACACACACACACACACACACACACACACACACACACACACACACACACACACACACACACACACACACACACACACACACACACACACACACACACACACACACACACACACACACACACACACACACACACACACACACACACACACACACACACACACACACACACACACACACACACACACACACACACACACACACACACACACACACACACACACACACACACACACACACACACACACACACACACACACACACACACACACACACACACACACACACACACACACACACACACACACACACACACACACACACACACACACACACACACACACACACACACACACACACACACACACACACACACACACACACACACACACACACACACACACACACACACACACACACACACACACACACACACACACACACACACACACACACACACACACACACACACACACACACACACACACACACACACACACACACACACACACACACACACACACACACACACACACACACACACACACACACACACACACACACACACACACACACACACACACACACACACACACACACACACACACACACACACACACACACACACACACACACACACACACACACACACACACACACACACACACACACACACACACACACACACACACACACACACACACACACACACACACACACACACACACACACACACACACACACACACACACACACACACACACACACACACACACACACACACACACACACACACACACACACACACACACACACACACACACACACACACACACACACACACACACACACACACACACACACACACACACACACACACACACACACACACACACACACACACACACACACACACACACACACACACACACACACACACACACACACACACACACACACACACACACACACACACACACACACACACACACACACACACACACACACACACACACACACACACACACACACACACACACACACACACACACACACACACACACACACACACACACACACACACACACACACACACACACACACACACACACACACACACACACACACACACACACACACACACACACACACACACACACACACACACACACACACACACACACACACACACACACACACACACACACACACACACACACACACACACACACACACACACACACACACACACACACACACACACACACACACACACACACACACACACACACACACACACACACACACACACACACACACACACACACACACACACACACACACACACACACACACACACACACACACACACACACACACACACACACACACACACACACACACACACACACACACACACACACACACACACACACACACACACACACACACACACACACACACACACACACACACACACACACACACACACACACACACACACACACACACACACACACACACACACACACACACACACACACACACACATTCAGTATCCGTTCCTCTCTTTTTTTAACTTCCTCGAAAGATTGAAATGATCACCATACATTCTCGTTTTTTTTTTTTTTTTTTTTTTTTTATCTCTCTCTCTCCTTTGTTCTCAGTTTTACTTCTATATCTTCTTCTTCTCCATTATTTACGTATTTTTTCTCCCTCGTCAGCTACCTTCGGTCTCTTCTGCCTCACTATAATGCATTTCAAGAGAAGGACGAAGAAGGACTGTGGCGTTCTGGATAAACAGGTGAGTAGTAGTAGTAGTAGTAGTAGTAGTAGTAGTAGTAGTAGTAGTAGTAGTAGTAGTAGTAGTAGTAGAAGTAGTGATGGTGTGTGTGTGTGTGTGGTGGTGGTGGTGTGAGTAATGTTTGTGCTTTTATAACGGTGGTGGTAGTGGTGTTGGTAGTGCAGGTGGTGGGTGGCTTGCGTGCGTGGTGGTAATGTTGGTGGATATTGAGGAACGTAATGGTAGTGGTGGTTGTGGTGGTGGTGGTGGTGTGGTAGCGAAATGCGGTAACTGTAGCATTGCCTTTATGAGTTTTGACCTTAACTGACTTGCTTGTGGCGTGACTGCAGTGAAGAATGTGAATCAAGAAGGAAATATTTGGGGAAAGATGAGTGTTGTCCTTACTGTTGTTGTTCTTTACCTGTCGCTCGCGTATTAATTACTTTCACCTGAGTGGATTGGTGCGTCTTGCTTTCTGTTGTTGAGTGCAGGATTAGGTATTCGTATGGATCTTGATTATAAGCTTAAAGCAATATAATATATAACGGCAATGCGAGTGTGTGTGTATGTGTGTGTGTGTGTGTGTGTGTGTGTGTGTGTGTGTGTGTGTGTGTGTGTGTGTGTGTGTGTGTGTGTGTGTGTGTGTGTGTGTGTGTGTGTGTGTGTGTGTGTGTGTGTGTTTTAATCAATGATATTGACATTAACTCACTCACTGATCTGTTTTTTAATCATAGTTACAGTCACATTTTCCCTAGTAACATAGTGCCTCACGCTGCAAAGTATTGGTCTTGCTGTAGTCAAGAGTATTGATATCGTTTATTTGCTTTTGTTTTACCAGGAATGTTTTAATCGGAGACTCGTATTTTTGACACTTAATAAAACTTCCTTGTGTTCTGTTTCTCCCACTCACCTTCCTCTGTACTGTACCCTTCAATCCCCCTCCCGCCTCAGGTGACGCCGGAGTACAGCTCTGCGCGGGTGTTCGAGACTGGGTGGTCGCTGGACCTTGGCTGGGGCGGGGTGGTGACCTGCCTGGCGGCGGCCCTGCTGTGGCTCCTCCTGGCCCGCATTATGCGATACAACCCCATCTCACTCTCTTGATGCCGCCTCAGCCCCCGGCCATGGCCACGCCCATTCCGTCGCGCCCTCCTCGCCTGTCTACGCGCCTGCAACTGCGTTCCCCTGGCGCCGGACTGAAATGGAATAAACCCGAGGACATATTTTAGCCGCTGCTGTGTAATCAATGTCCAGTGTTTTTATGGTGAGCGCGTGTGTGTCCCAAGGCTGCGGGCTGCAGAGGGAATAGCCTGGATCTGCTGGGTTCAGGGATGTCGTGGGTCACTCGAGGACTCATTGAGACTGTCACGACCCTCCGTCTGGTGGAGGTGGTATTGTTTGAGGAACTGAGACTTAAGGAGCTACTTGAAGGCAGGAAGGATATATTTTACTGGCGGACCGGGTCGGGGGTGAGGTGTGCATGATGATGTATTGACAGACTGGAGTGTTAGGTCAATCATATTACTTATAAATAACCCCCAAAACTGTACGCAGCTGGAGGTCTTCTGATTAAGTTGCTCAATAAGAAACAAACCAATTAATAACTTATAAAAGACAGATGCAGGTTAGACATATTTTTTTCATTCTTACAAAAGATGAAAATGTATTCCCTCACACCACAGCTTTCCATTGGAAGTTTAGTCACATGCGTTGCTTTACCTGCAGAAACGCAATTAATAGTGTCACTGATTTGGGTGCAGCGGAAGTAATCAACGAACACAAAGGCGAGTGTGATCCAGTGTTACGCGTCCAGCTTAGCACATTGTCGCTCTCTCTCTCTCTCTTTCTCTCTCTCTCTCTCTCTCTCTCTCTCTCTCTCTCTCTCTCTCTCTCTCTCTCTCTCTCTCTCTCTCTCTCTCTCTCCAATACATTACAGCCATGTTCGGATGGTGAATCATTGCTCACATCCATACCCGCGCACCAACTTGGTCCACGAAGCCCTGCGTTGCTCCTGTTTTTCAAAAGGGGACATGGACGGATAGACGGCCGATGAGCTCAAAATTATCTGCTTCTCATCCTTTCTTATTGTGTATGTTACATTAACACCATTTCCATGAGCATTTTATACTCTTTATTATACTCTTTAGATGTCCTTTGTGGTGTGTTGAGGGGAAGGAACTGGTCTTGTGTAGGGTACGATATGGTATTTGTCGTTTAATTGTTACGTCATGTCTGCCACTACACAGAGGCTCACTCGGACAATAATAATAGTAATAACCCACGGTGTTCTCAGTTCGTTATCTGTGCGCGGGGAAGCGGCCACTCCGGGGGTGACATTCAGGCCTCGCTGTGTTCAACAAGGTCTTGACAAGTTTAGGTCTTGGCCGTGACAATACTTGTCATCACGCAATATTATCAACACAACGATTCGCCGACACTCACTGAAGGTCGTATCTCCATCAGGATCCATAAGTAAGCTGCTTTCTGAGCCACGATCGTGTATCCAGATGTGTTATTCATTGGGAAATCAAAATGTTGACAAAAAAAAAATTTATGACGAAGGGCAAACTGCAGACGTAGGACACATCCCATCACATTCCAGGTGGTTTGAGATGCATTAAGCCAGGTATCAGCTGAGGCACATCCAAGAAAACATCGGAGACTAAATTCAAAATTTAATGGTTAATGGGCATTTTTTTCTTTCAATTCACATAATTTCCCAAACCTACGAACGTGGAAATTTAACAGTATTCTTTAATTGGACTCCTATGTTACTAATTGAGTGAAGAACATGCCCAGGTTTTCTCATTTGATACGTGAGGATCCCGCAGCCTATCGTCTTGATACTAGCAGCAGCAGCAGCAGCAGCAGCATTAACACCAGCAACACCTGTGACGATACGCTTTCTTCATAACCCGCCGCGGAGGAATTATCGCACGCTCAACATTTTTTTCAGATGATAATAGAGGACGCGCGTGCATCATGAGGCGTGCAATGTATACCTTAGTGTAGTGTGCTGTCATTCAACTTATGAAATGCGTTAGTTGTGTACTACGTAATCTCCTGGAATATGTTTGAGAAAAATATTACTCCTGTCATTATTATGGTTCGTCCGTGACAGCGGGACAGCAACATGGCGTCTGTTTACCTGATTCATATAAAGGTTAATTTTTAGTGAGGGTCGTCGTGGCACAGTACCCGACCCGTGTGTGGGCGTCATGGAGACAGAATTGAAGTGACATAATGCAAGGCAGTGCTGAAAATATTTACGTACAAAGCATCGTTGCTGTTATTTTTTTTATATTATTATCATCATTATTATTATTATCGTTATCATTATTATCAATATTTAATTAATATATGCAATCATAGCAATAGCAGCAGCAGCAGCAGTAGTAGTAGTAGTAGTAGTAGTAGTAGTAGTAGTAATAGTAGTAGTAATAGTAGTAGTAATAGTAGTAGTAGTAGTAGTAGTAGTAGTAGTAGTAGTAGTAGTAGTAGTAGTAGCAGTAGTAATAGTAGCAGTAGCAGTAGTATCAATACATAGAAAATAAAGAGATGAAACATGATTAATAAAATCACCATCAATATCACTTTCCTAAACTCGTGGAAGAAGCTTTCGACACAGGAAGACGAAAAAACACCCCAGCCTCCGTATATTGTGGTGGCCTGCTGGGTGGAGAGGGACGGAGGAGAGGCTTCTAAATGTATATAATCGCCGTGTGCTTCGCCATTCTGTCATTCCTTCGTGTTTCCACCTTCATTTAAGCCTCACCATTGCTAAGAACATCATCCAATTCCATTAATGATTATTGTAAGCCCAGTGTATAACGTATTAGCGCTCTATGTTCGTACACGTATTTATTCGTTAAGGAGTTTAGTGTGTGTGTGTGTGTGTGTGTGTGTGTGGTAGAAGTGTTTTTGTCGCCCTTAATGTTTCATAATATACACATGATAAAACAAAGGTTTGAAAGGTTATCGAAAATGTAAGAGTATTTTTGTATGACTCAGCGTTTGTATGTGTCTGTTTGTTGTACTGAATCGATGTTTCGGGGCTCACTTACGACTCATGACAGGCTTCTCACACACACACACACACACACACACACACACACACACACACACACACACACACACACACACACACACACACACACACACACACACACACACACACACACACACACACACACACACACACACACACACACACACACACACACACACACACACACAGGTTAACAGGACTACACCCTCCCTACACACATTAGGTAACACAAGCACCACATCAAGACAGATTAAATCCATTTGAGGGAGCTGGAAGGAACATTTTCAAGGCTGTTGCTTCCATCCCGTGACCTTCTCGACACAACACCCTAAACTACAAAGTAAGGCCACAACATTTCGAGTTTCAAGTTTATTTTTACTAACATTTAAGATTGTTTGTACACCCTCCTGCCGTCTTGATGTCGTTTTGAAGAGCTCCAAGCAAACCGAAATCTTCATTGAACGATTTATTCCACAACTGAACCCACTCGGTGTAGGAGATATAACATGTAATGGGTTTGTGCTAAGTTGCTTCTATAGACTCTGTGTAGGCTTCGTAGAGTTGAAGGTGTGGAAACTAATCACTAGGCATTATAACTATTACAGAGCTAAAGACAAAAACTATCACATTCAATGTTATATATTTATACTATTTTATTTAAAAGCAAAATATATGAGGTATTTCCGTAAAAGATTATACTGTCCACGAGATAAACTCTGCCAGGGATTGTCACATCCGTGTCTAGCAACAAATAAATAATCTAATATATTAATGTATATCTTTTATTACCTTTGAACCGTATACCCGTTTAATTATTTTCATTATCTTTGCAACATTATTGATTTTCCGTTCCTATCAAAGTGCACGTACTTTAAGAATTATGTCAATATGTGTTGAGCACGTATAGTTTGCTACTATTTTCAAGTCCCTTCCTTCCTTTATATCTTTTCCTTCGTTCCTCACAGGTCTCGGAGATGCGAGAATAAAGGTAAGAATAATGTACATAGGTGAGGTGTGAGTGGTGCCAAATTATGTTCACCTTGGATTTATTATTATTATTATTATTATTATTATTATTATGTAATTGTATATATATATATATATATATATATATATATATATATATATATATATATATATATATAGATAGATAGATAGATAGATAGATAGATAGATAGATAGATAGATAGATAGATAGATGGATAGTTAGATTATTATTATTCCCCGTTATATCAGAAAATCTGTTAAATTGATGTAATGAAGAATAATTGAATGGAAACATTAATATTTAGCGTAATATTTTTCTAATCAATAATTCTTGCGTTGTTTTTTTAGGTATGTGCAAATTTTGGGTGGTGTTTAAGTGTGTTTGGGGGTAGAAAATGTGTTGTTTTGGGGATATGTGTTTTTTGGTATGTTTGGGTGTGTGTTTGGGGGTAGAAAGTGGGTGTTTGAGTGTGTTTAGGTGTGTATTTGTAAGTGTGTGTACTTAGAGCGTCTTATTTATGTTATTGTTCAGGTATCTGTAACAATTGTAAAAAAAATTTTTTGTCCCCCCAAAATTTTTCCGCGTATATTTGGTCGAATGAGTTTTTGTCATTTTACTCGGAAAATATTTGTCATACAGCAATAATGTATAGAGATTAATACATTAAGTTTGATGTTGTCTATCTAATGGTGAAATCAGATTTTAAAAATATCTTACAGTTTAGTAGGAAATTTAAGTTTTGTTCAAATTTTGTCAAAAATACTAATATATTATTTTCTCAGTTACTAATTTACCAATTTTATTCTACTATAGCTTAAAAAAACGGGCGTCTCTTGTTCTTTATTTACTTTTCTATAAGTTTTTTAAGTAAACATCATAGTTTTTGAGTTATTTAACAAAACGTGATTTGTCAAAAAAAATCTAAGGGTGTTTGTTGCTTTGAAAATTTCATGAAAATTTTGACACCTCAGAATCTCATGAAAATTTACATATATAGGTTTTCAAGGATAAAGAACACGAATATATTACGAATACTAGTACTACTTTCCAAACTAACTTTATATCTCAAGGTTGGGTTTATATATCTCATACACACACACACACACACACAACACACACACAACACACACACACACACACACACACACACACACACACACACACACACAACACACACACAACACACACACACACACACACACACACACACACACACACACAACTAGGTAATTACACACACACACACACACACAGTGTAAAAGAAAGCTTGGCCAAGCTTTCTTTTACCGTGTGTGTGCCACACACCACCCGGGTGGTGTGTGCCTAGCACTAGGGTGAGAGCCAGAACTGATGGGTTGAATAGAGTAGCATGTCCATTTACCACATATCCTTCCATGAGAATCCTATGCTTCCCAGGTGCATTGCAGGATGGAAAGGTGTGGCATTACTAGAGCATAGGAGGCAGAGAAAGTTGAAGACATATACGTATTTGTGAGAAACCCAGACAAGTTGTGTAGTCGTGCTATGTTGAAATCGGTTTAGAACCATCTTATTATGAGCTGGATGTATATTCATATTAAGCTTTTCCTTCCGTTACCCTTCTGTCCATAATGTAATATCCTTTAGTCGTCATATTCGGTACATTTGGACTTGGACTTGGACTAAATGTCACAAGAAGAAGAAGAAGAATCAACACAACAAAACAACTTTCCGGGAGACGTAGAATGACAACATTTTCCTTGTGTTGAGGTACAGGAGGCTGCTGCTGCCTTAATAACCATGAATTTCGACAGGACAGACATTGTGTTCGTGGTGGAGAAGAGTGTGTCCATGAAGACCTATCTGCCGGAGCTGCTGGAGTCCTATGTCACTCCTATCATCTCGTAAGTCTTACCCTGTCACTTCTATAATTTCGTAAGTCTTATCCCGTCACTCCGATCATCTCGTAAGTCCTATCCTATGTCACTTATCATCTTGTAAGTCCTATCCTATGTCACTTATCATCTTGTAAGTCCTATCCTATGTTACTCCTATCATCATACCCTGACTACTAGTGTTAAGGTAAGCATCTCGTAAGTCCTGTGTCACTTTTATCATCTCGTAAGTCTTAGGAAAATAACTATAAGGAATGCGGAAAAAAGTGTTATATTTTTTTGGGAAGGAGATGTATGTGTGTTTGTAGAACAGATTTTTTTATTAATTTGCAGAAAGGTTCTTAAATAATGTTTGAAAGAGAATTTGTCTGGTGTTTTATTATCGAATTGCTTAGAGATACGGTAGTCGGCAGACCACTTGGGAAAGTGGAGTTTTAGGGTGGGGAAAGTAAATATAGGCCATATATAGCAATTCGAAAAATATATAAAGGGAAAAACCAATTTTTCGAATTTAGACCTAAGCTTAACCTAATCTAACCTAACCTAACCAAATCTAAACTGAACTTACGTAATAACCTGTTAACCTGGGGGGGAAGTCCCTCCAGACACCCTAACCTAAGCATCATTAACAACAACAGCAACGTTATGCTGTAGTAAATCAATTCCCATGTTATCTTTGTAATAAAAATTCACAATAAAATCCCAATAGTTATAGGCACAACCACTGCACACAGAACCCAGGGAAGTGACTGCCATATTGAGACTGGAAAGAATTTCACAGGCTACCCTTCCAAACGGCGATACATACACGTGCACTTGTTTGATTGGCTAAAAAGAGGTGAATGCTTTTTATTGGATATAGGGCAACCAAATGTCATAGAACATGACACATGACTTATATATGTGCATTTGCGCTTTGCGTGGTAAATAATGATGAGCACCGCCTGAAATCTTGACAGGTGTGTTGAGTACACTATGTAGCTATAGTATGTAGGGCTTCATGTTTAATTGTATCTGTTTCCTAACATGTGTAATCCTTTTCAGACTGTTCGGTGGAGGTCTTTCTGAAGAGTCCGATGTATTCTTTACACAAGTAGGTTCATGGAAAGAGTTCATGTTTCATTAATTTAATGGTAAAACTCCATGCCTTCAGTAGGTATAATATGAATGATATCTGTGTCATTATACTTTAGCTACTTACTTCTATACAAACTTGTCTTTCGTAGTAAATTTCAGGTGAAATCCCAGAAATAATTGGAAAGAAGATTCTCGACCTTTTCACTTCAACCTGAGTTTATTAAAACATATTTTCTAAATCCTGAACATTATATCTCTTATATTTAAGTGAAATTTTAAGTAATTCTTCAGTGGTATTAATACACATGTGATGTTGACCTTGATTTAAGCAGTGAGCACATGATGAATTGTATCTCTTGTTGGTACTAAAACACTAATGTTACCCCCACAGAGTAGCATGGTCCAGTATGCCTCTGTGTTCTATGGCACAGAGCTCTCCCTTATAGGAGGGTGGGGGCAAGTGGAATGCTTTGGCCCCACCTGTTCGGAGACAGAGATTCTGAACTCTATCCGGAATGCTCGGTAAGTGGACTGTTCCTGTGGCTGGCTGTGCTGGCATTGGTTTCCTTATAGTTATATAGGAATTCAGATTTCTTATTTTTTGGTTCATTTTCAACTGTGGCTCTGAGGCCATCATCTTGCTGGTAGTAATAAAAAGGGATAATTAGTTCTAGCGCTAACAAGAGAGCACTACCTCTCCCACCAATTTAAGCTGCCGTTAACCAGAATCCAACTCGCAGCCTTTAGGTCACGAGCCGAGCGCTGTACCACAGAGCCACCCGGAACCCTTACTAGTAGTACTTATAATATACTTATCTATCCAGACAAGAGTTTCTGCTATGCTAAAAAACAAGAAGTATATAATTATTGATAAAGCATCATTTGGTCCTGATACTGTATATGCAAAGAGACAAAAAGTTGATACACACCTTATTTACATAATAAATAAAGCTCAAGTAAGAAAATTATTTTTAAAATTCATTCAATACAAAGGAGTTGATTCCTAATGTCTATTATGATCCACTTCAGCTTCAATGGCAAAAACCTGACTCGACAAGCTTTTATCCTTGATGGGCTTCAAGCTGCCCTCAACATGTTTGATGCCATGAAGCAGCGCCATCCAGTCGGGGAGAACGTACAGAGATGCTGCATCCTGGTGACTCAGAGCACACCCATGAGCAACCCTTGGTCCCCTACCAGCCCAGAGAAGGTCATCCTGGACATCAAACGAGTGAGTTGGGTTGATGAAGCTTTGTTTGGCTTATCTTTTGGGTTCCTGGATACCTCCATTTGTGTATCTGTATGTATGGGTTTGATAATCATGTTATGGTTGAAATTTTTATTGTAATGATATGTTAGTTTTTATTATGACTAGATTCTTGTTTTGAATATATGTATTGGAATATGAACAGTATAAGCATCAGGTATATCAGTTTGAGAATCAGAATTATTTAAATCCGGGTGATTCTTTGTATATATAAATATTTAATTATGCATCATGTATTTTTTCCACCGCAGCAATGTTATCAATCATCATTTGTCTCTTCTTTCTTAGTTTATCTTATTAAATACAAGTAGGCAGAGCACTCCATGTGTTGGCCCATTGAGTAGTGGCCACAGGGGAAGGGAAGCGAAGGAGCTACACTTGAACACTTGTCCCTCAGCCTCATGTTCATCTGGAGATGTTTTGGCTTAATGCATTATCACTTATAGGAAAGTGCATCATCCCTATCAGAAAATTATGCAGCCACTACTACCTCCATTATTATCAATACAGAAAGCACATAAACTAATTCATGTCTGTGTTCCAGAATAAGATCCAGCTGTCAGTGGTGTCAGCTCATAAGCTGGTGGAGCTGTACTGTCTGTTTGATGCTGCTGGAGGAGACCACCAAGTTACTCTCAATAAGAACTATGCCAGCAAGCCCCAACACCTGGTACTCCTACAGGGCTTCAGGTGAGCTGGAGTGAGCCATGGCTGACACAACATAGTATTGATCGCATTCCACAGGACATTGTTTTACAAGAAGTCATTTCCTTCATGAAAGTTGGAAAAAGTAAAATATGTTCACGAGTCAAAAGATTGCTTTGTTCAGCTTGGTTGAAATTGTAGGTATATAGTTGGTTTAATGTAGCTTTGATTTTTAGCCTGCAGGAGCGAGCGGTGAGCCCATCACTAATAGGCTACTGCCAGAACACATCTGTTGCCACACCCCCTGCAGCTCCCATTGCCCATATGCAGACACAGAGTGTCAATGTGCCCACACAGGCTGGTCCTGGACCCTCCCCAAACTCCATGGGTCCTGGAGCCACCACACCCTCACCAGGACCTGTCACTGGGGGGTCACCAGCTCCACCCCAGCCAACTCATGTATGTGTTGGCAAGGTATTTTGATTTATTAATATCCACTCTCTGCTTGATGCACCTACCATCTTATGTTCCTCTTTGTAAGCATCAAATGTAATTGAAAAAGGAAGACTGGCCAGTGTTTTCCATGAAAATTCTAATATGTCTTATCTTTGTCGTTGCAGTTGGTTCGTCCAGGTTCAGTGAACCCTATGGTGGTGAACCCCGTACAGCCCTGTGGTCCCCAAGGAGGTAGGTCTTTGCTTAAAACTAAATACTTCACATGCTCCTGTAGTCATTACCTTGTTGAGAAATTTAAAATCAAATGTATGAAGTCATAATACAAAGCAGAAGTGTGAACTTGTGTGACACAACTTGTGTTTGCAGTGCCTGTGGTGCGGCCCATCATGCCTCCAAGGATGCTCACCCCACCAAGACCACGCTGGCCCACAGGTAGTGTGCGCATGCATGTGTGTTAGTTGAACTGTTGACTTTTGCTGGTTTATTCAAGTTTAGTGCCAGTCTTGTTAATGCAAGTCTTTGCATTGCTATTGATGCATTAGACTTAGGATATATCAGTTCAGCTATATTTTTCAATATTATGTCTTCCATCAAATTCTTACTTGAAGGGCATGTTTGAAGCAATATTTTGTATGGAGCTTCAATAATGGAGAGAAATACTAGGGCTAGACATGAGGTACATTTCTCCATCAGACAATGTTACTGGTGGCACCAACACCCCACCAATGAACACCTGGATAGCACCCAACCCACGGTCACAAGTTATCTCTCCCATGATGTTGAACCAGCAGCCACAACAGGCACCAGTTCCTCCAGATGGTATGGGACCCAAACCTCAGCAGCAGCAGCAGCCCACCTCCATGCCAAGTGAGTCCCTCTTCACATACACCTTGGTGAAAGTAACTTGCATGATAACCTGTAGTTTCACACCTTTCACTAAGACTAATTAATCAAATGTTTTTAAATACATTGGTTGTACACAAAAAATTGGTACTGCAAGAGACAAATGGAAGAGTTAATTAGAATGCATCATCAATGACCTTGACTTTCTCCCTACAGATGTTGATGCCAGTATGATTAACAACATCCCAGGCCAAGGTCCACAGCAGGGCCAGATGTCAGTTGGACCTGGCGTTAACCCCGCAATGAATCCCCCTAACCAGCGTACTGTGGTGTGGCAGGGCACCTTAGAGTGGCAGGAGAAGAAGCCTGAGAACAACAGTAGGGTGGTGCATCAGGTCACCTGTAAAATGACCTCAATGGTGGTCAATGGAGAGCCTGAAGTGTGAGTTGGGAGTTAACTTACCTTACTGTTATGTGATCAGTTATGCAGCCTGTTCTATCATAGTTTTCTTCCATCAATTGTCTTAATGCATTGTTATGACTCCCATCCTGCTTAATGTGGGAGAAAGGAATGAATATATATATATATATATATATATATATATATATATATATATATATATATATATATATATATATATATATATATATATATATATATATATATATTTTTTTTTTTTTTTTTTTTTTTTTTTTTTTTTTTGTCTTTCATCTGCTTTGTTATATCCTTCTCTTCGGTGATATCCTTTTAGCTATCAACTAATTTAACCTTTGTCAACAATAACTGCACACACACACACCGCTTAGTTTGTCTCATGTACCCCAACAGGAAAGCTGATCACTGGGCCACCACACTGATAATGCAGATGATCCCCAAACACATCCTGGGCTCCATCGGCAACACTTTCTTTAAGAATGTTAAGACGGTCATGTTCCTTCCTGACCAGAGTCATGCCCTTGAGATCCTGACCAATTTCCTCTTCCGTGGCATGGTAAGTAAGCATAACTAGTGGTTTTTTATGATTTTACTTTTTCCAAAAATGCCACTGTTTCAATGCTATATACGCCCTTTGCTCTTATGGCTTTTTTTCAAGGGGCTTATTACGACTCCAAAATTATTCGTCATACAGGAAAACTTCCTCAATAAATCTCATTGCAAATCAAAGATTTGAGCTTTTTTCTTTGAACTCTCTGGTTCAGGCCATGACTTGTTTTCTCTCAACTGTTTATTGCAAACTCCCCCAAGCAATGCAAATGATATATGAATATTATATACATTTAAGGGAAGCATGTTCTTCAGAAAAGGATGATTTTATAGCCTTCCAACCACTTCTGAATGTGAGACGAATCTTCCTTCCACAGGCCGGGTGTGTCCACGTGTCCCATTCATCACCACACCCATCGCCACACCAGCAGAGTGATGTCAAGGTGATCATCCTCCTGTACTCAAGTGAGAAAAAAGCATACGTGGGTTTTGTCCCCATTGACCAGTTGTCCTTCGTCAACAAAATCAAAAGTGTCATCCAAAATGCCCGCAAGTGCCAGGTAAGGACAGCCACGTGCCAAGTGTGAGATTGATGGATTGGTAATGTGCTATGATAGCCAATAGGGAACCTTCACATTGGTTATTCAAAAGGAAGTAAAGTTCATGAGATATTTTTTATCATTTATTCACAATCCTCTTGCACCACAAAAAATAGTTTTCACCTCAATAGCATGGAGGACTTCCACCTTTGTCCGTGGTGATGTAGTACCTTGCTTACCTAACCCTGTTGTGTATTGGTCACTGTCCCCAGACTACAGGCATGATGGCACCGGGCACTGGTCCTAGCATACAGGGGACCGGCACTTCCCACATGGGGGTGACAGGAAACACAGGACTCCAGTCACTGCCGTCTACTGCCAGTAAGTACTGTCTTCTGCCATCATTGTCTGGGTTTCTTTCACTTCATTAAGTTGTAAGACTCCTGAAATGTGATTAAACCAGTGTTTTAACATTTTTATTTATTTATTTGATTATCTTTTGTGGAAATTATCTTTGATAGAGTAACAATTGGAAGCCTTTTTGTTTTTCTCTTTAATTTGTCACATTATGAACTTTTTCCTCTTTGGAAATCCGTATTTAAAAGAAATAAAACTGGATGGGAGTACCTGCATAAAATGCTAGACATCTCATGTGATAAAGTTTTAATGGGAACCAGCTGGAGAAACATATTAGTGAGGGATGGAGGTTGAGTGTGTAGGATGGCTGGAGGATTGACAGGGTTGAGTGACACTCTTTGCCTCTCTCCAGCAGGCTCCGGTATGAATGTCATCCCCACCCAGAGCATGATCATCCACAACAACCCCCAGCTCACTCAAGCACTCAGTCAGCCCCTCAATCAACAAGGTCAGTCAACTCATCTTCACTGCTAGAATGTTAATAGTTATGTATCCATGAAGGTGTGTTGAAAGATACCTATATGCCTTGATGTCAAATACTTTATAGGTTTTGAATTTATTTTACAGGTAGCACCAACTTACTGGGAACCAATCAGATGTCCCAGATAGCTGGAGGTGGTGTTACTCAGGGTCCTGGAGTCAATGTGCAGATGGCTCCTGGCCAATCTGTCTTAGCAACCCAACTCACCACACGACCAGCACTTAATTTACAGCAACAGCAGCAGCAGCAACAGCAACAGCAGCAACAACAGCAAACAGAGTTGTTGCAAATGAGACAAAATCCAGTAAGCCACAGTGTTTTTTGTACCTTCGTTTTAACTTGAAAGCCAGAAGATAGATACCAAACTTGATTGCATAATAAAGCATCTTGCAACATAAATGACCACCAATGCCTCAAGCAATTTTTGTCAGTCTCATTGTTTGCTGTGTCACTACACTGTCCACACATATACACAATCCTTGCATATTCCCACCCACTATCTCCGCTATCTTCTCATATAGTACATGAATTATAACATTGTCCATCTTCAATACCTTCCATAAGCATGCATTACCTTGGTGATGGTAATAGTCATGATAAATTGATCATTGTCAAGATTCTGTATTATCATCCATTGTACTTCTTGAATAGCAGCAGCAGCCACAGCAGCAACAGCAACAGCAGCAGCAGCAGCAACATCACACAGCATTGCGGCAGCAAGTGCACCAACAGAGGCCCAGCCTAACAATGAGCCTGGGCCAGCAGGGTCCAGGGGGAACAGCCACCCTGGTTCAGCCACGCATGATGCAACCCATGCAGGGCACAGGTCTTAAGCAGCTCCTACAGCAGCAGGTAAGTACAGGTTTGACAACAGTACCTGATAGAATTGTTGGTCATGACCAAGGGAGTCAGGGTTTGCTGGCATCTACCATAGATTTAAATTCCCCCACCTTTTTTTTTAGGTAGAAAAAGCCATTTATATTCATGTATGCTAATTTTGCATTCATAAATTTGGTTAAAGAACAAAATTGCTTTATTCGTAACTTCAAAAATTTTACAAACTGAAAATTTGTAAATCTTGCTTTGCTGGTAATACTAGTTTATAAATTTTGGTTTTAATTGATGGTTTTGTTAGGCATTGTGTGATTAATTGTTTCCCGGCTCTGTATTAGGGCAATGCAAGCAGTAGACAAAGTACAATGCATTAGAGACAAGTGCAATATTTTGTAGTTTTTACTTGAGAATGAGCCTTTGATAGTTGATCCTCCAAACTAAACGTTGTGAGCTGACTTGTTAATTAGTATGCATAATTTATAATATATCTTCATAAACATGTCGCCTTATTGGTCTTAATATTATTTTTCAGCAGCAGCATGTAAGGCTCCAGCACCAGCAGCAACAGGTACAACAGCAACAACAGCATCAGCAACAGCACATTATTATGATGCAGCAACAGGGAATGAGGCCACAAATGACAGGCCAAAGCCAGCAGGTGATGGGCCAAGCCATAGGACAGCAGACACTTGCCCAGCAGGCTCTGAGCCAGCAGAACATTAGTCAGCAGGGGATGGTGCAGACACTACAAGATGGACCTGACTATATTGGGGACTTATTGTAAAAAAGTTGCATACAAATGTGCATATTTATTTTTTTACAATGTGTGTATTCCAATAAGGGATTTAGGTGATGCTCATTTGTTATTGTGCAATGCATTCTCTGGCCCTTGAACCCTCTCACCTGTGCCTCACACATCTCCCTGCTGGCTGAGAAGTACATTTGCAGCACTTTCTATGCTGCTGTGGACTCAGGAAGCAAGGATAATAAATGGCACAATTTGTCCAGTATTACTGATCTGCACTAAATGTTACCCATTGCTTATGTATACAGAGTCATCATAGCTGTGCACTTGTCTGCATGTTTACTTATAGTGTACATAAGATGTATATACTTGTCCAAATGATCCAAACAGAAGTATGCAGCTGCAGCCATTATTCTCAACCTCATTTCAATGGAATCAGATTGATTTAAATTCACCTGCTGAAGTCACTGAGGCCTAAAGGGTATGAAGTTTCTTCAAATGGACATCTGTTTGCTATTTTCTATATAATAATGTAATAATGTGATGGCAAAATGGAAGCCAAGATAGTGAATGTTGTATGCACATAGCCACTGTTGCCCCACAGACTAATGTCTACCATGAACACAAGGAATGTCGTGTGCACTGCAGTGAACAAAATATACCAAAAGAAAATCTGGCCCATTGTTGGGGTAATAAAGTCATCAAACACAAATGCAATGTGGACTTTTGACTGTTGCAAAGATGTGAAATATGGAAGGTTTTCAGGATTATATTTTGTGAAAATGTAGAAAACACTGCATTTGTATAATTTTGATGTGTGCAAAGTATGTGAAACTATTGAATTCAGGCAAAGAAATGATCTACTTCAATACTGTAGCTTTAGTACACATTTTTATATTCTTCTGTTATCATTGTTTCTACTATTATCTTATCTTTCTGTCTATATATTTTCTTATATAGTTATAAGTTGTTTGTATGAATTATATTAAACCAAATAGATTTTTTTTTTCTTATCATTCTGTATGTAAGAAAAAGTAATAAGCCATGTCACTTGCTCCTATACTATTCCTACATACATTTACCTACCGTTCCATCAAATCATTTAACTATTTCAATACTGTTTGGATATCCAATTATAAGCGAATCTATATTAACTACATTCATTGGACTATTCACTTTGTTCCCCCAATATGGCTCCTAAAAGTATTATTTAATCAATTAAATTATATAACAATCATCAGCCCTAAGATGACTGTGAAATCAGCCCTAAGTAAGCATGCACCTGGGCCTCCACCAATCCAGAATTGAGTGAGCAGGGAGGAATGTTCCCAACAAGGAGTTACACACGCCAGATAGTCACACGGACGATATAATATAAGTTACGACCGGAACAGTGTATCTTCATTAAGTAATGTGTGTGCATGAGATCTAAAGGGACTCTACACAGATAAATTCAGCCTTTCTTCATACAATCGTCACAGTAGGCCACGCTTAGCCTCTTCCAGCTGGATCCACATCCCAGTCCACTGTTCCTGTCTGTTGATGGCTTTTAACACTTCATAAATTTTATTCTCCATCTAAGCCATTTCTCTCAGGTGTTGACAGGGATAGGCGGTACTACAACACACAAACACACACACTACAACTAGGTAAATACATACTTTTCAACTCTTTACACCATTAAAAAACATTCCCATTAATTTTGTTGTTGTTCTTGTTTTAGGGCTGCGAGGATCCCTTGGGGAACACTATGAGCCATGGTGATGTCTTATGATGCTATCACAGGCGCGGTAGTTGACCTATCCTCCTCAGGAAGGCACAGGTGAGGTGGATGACGGTGTGTTGCCGGGAGGGGTGGACGCCAGCCGCCGCCAGCAGGGTGGGCAGGTCAAAAGTGTTGATGTTCAGAGCGAGTTGAGACTGTAGCACTATACGGTGGGAGTGGAAGCATGGACACTGCAGCAGAAAGTGTTCAATAGTCTCGGGGACGTTCCTGCACCAGGGGCAGTCAGGATCAGGGGACAGACGAAGACGGTGCAGGTGAGCTGTGAGTGTCGTGTGCCCCCATTCCCATTAATGACCACTCCTTCCGATGACAGATGTTTGACAGATTGCCTGGCACATTTCCCCCCCCCCCCACATACACACATTACAATTACAATGTTTGACAGATTATTTATTGTATTTACAACGCCACTACTGAGCATGTAATGAACATATGACCCTCACTTCTTGTCTTATTCTCTATACAGTTTTTTAATTAAGATCCACTTTTCTTGGATCTCGTTTTGTTTAAAGCAGAATAATAGATGAAGTATCAAGTATGTGCTATTCATTGCAAGGAAAACAAGGATAGGAGCTTGCATAGTTTACCTTCACTAGTAACCATTATTCTTCGCACCGTCGCGTTGCACACTCTATATGATTTACTGAAACTCAACATTGGATATAAACTCATAGAATTTTGGTAATAAATATGAGTTTGTCCTTTGTATTCATCATCATCATCAGCCTCCATGATTCCACTAGGACAGTGCCTTCCCCCAACTTTCTCCACTCATTACATCAACTGTCCGTCTATACCAGGCCACCCTACTGAAATATATTACCCCATCTCTTCCTTAATATATACACTAGTAGCTGTGTTATCTGAGTGAACATAAGATGGTGTTTAAATAAAGGCGCGGCAGTAATAGGTTCCCACAGATGGCGTCCGGAGTGTCAGTGACGTCATCATTGTGGCTGACTGTGCTTGGGCGAGGAGGACATTTACCAACGTATTCTCCCATTATTAGTGGCTCCTTGGCACTGTGTCCAGCTGGCCCAGGTGAGGACATGGAGGAGGTGTCCAGTGTTCACGCTGACACTCTGAATTTGTCGTCAGTTCGTGGTGAATGGAGGGATAATGGGAGGTTTTTATGCACTTTATTTACGGGGGATGAATCAGAGAGTTTTGAGTGCTTTAACGAGTCAATATGATGAGGAAATACATTACTGGGGATATCCTGTGTAGTGGAGATGACTGGGTGTGGCTTGGGGGGAATGAAGTGGTGGGAAAGTGTTTATTGAGGGCGGTATGGGAGACAGAAGAAGCCTTGTGAATGGGGGGCGGACAGCCCAGCCCAGCCCACCTCTGACTCATTTTCCCACCGGTAATGTGTGTTTTAATTGCCTGGCGTGTGCTGGGATGTGTATTGAAGGCCTCTCGCTGCTACTGAACACTGGTGAACACAAGGACCAGCCACGGTGAATAGAGGAGAATGTAATGGAGGAAATGATTGAATAGAAGGTTTTCATTAATTAGATGGGTTAGGAAAGACTGAGGTTTCGTGGGCGTTCAGTGTATTATTTCATTAGTAATTAGTTGTATATTAGAGGCATCTTCTGATTGGATGGTTAGTGCAGAAACCTCTTTGTTAAATGTTGACCTACGTGACCATTGGTGAATTTACATATAAAGTTAATATAGGTTGTTTTTATTCAATAACTTTATTGGATAACTTAAGGAATCCGTTCTTGACAACCAGTTACATTACCATAGCTGTGAGAGGATGCCCATAAGAAGAGTTTGTATAATGGAATTCTGCCAACACAAGCATCCAAGACTTGACATGTAAAAAAAAGTGAGGAGGCAGCATAAGAAGCGTGGCACTGTTTGGCACTACACCAAAGGGAGTGTTTCCTTCACGAACAGGTCATAAAAGGGAGAGGTAGGGTGGAGGGGTGGAAGTGTTTGGCTCATCCACTCTGTTACTGTTGCAGCCTTGGAGTGCCGGAAACATTTTATTTATATGTGAATCTTTAATGTATAGTTTTAGTTTGTCTAGTGAATTCCCTTTAATTTCTTTAATGTTATTTATTTTTTTTTTTTTCATCTCGAAGCATCTTTTGTTTTGTTTATTCTTTACTGCTTATTTGCTACATATATTTTGTTGTTGTTGTTCATTGCTCTTTTTCATTGATTTCTTGTATTCATATTACTTGAATTGAAATCTTCCTGCAGTGTGTTTATGGTTTTCATTGTTTATCAGTATCTATATGTCCTTTTATTTTTTTTATTTATCCTCTTCATCACTCGTATTATCATGTTGCTTTTCTTATCATCACTTATCTTTCATTGGAACTACTGAAATGTTATCTTAAATCATGTTTAATGTGTTATTCTGAGAAGCTTTTATCTCTGCAAACGTGATTCCCTTGTGAATGCATGAGCTATGTTTGATTAGTGCAGATATTTTACTTTTGAATAATTTTATGATAGAATATTAATAAAACAATATTTCCCCATGTAGTCTTGGACAGCAAGCTTAAAAATATCATACTTGCTTACTGAACTAGAATGTATTATGGTAAACAATGTAGCAACATTTTTTCAGACATTTCCTGATGCATAACTAAATGAGGAGGAGAGGAAAGTGCCATTTCACACTGGACACCAACTTTGAATGGCAAGAGGCTATGTATTACTGGCATTAGGTGGTGCTGGTGGCAGGGATGACACACAAACAATGACTCGTCTACCTGAGGTCTGAGGTCTGGGATTCAAAGCCAAAGAAGACCAGAAGAGCCTGGGAGAGGAAGGGACAGGAGAGGAGTTGAGCTACACGAAAGAAATTTGTTGTTTTGGATGACTGCATAAGCCGCCAAATTGAGTACATTCGGCCACCCCTTCCCACCCTTCAGCATGTCTGACGACGAGGATAAGCCTCCTGCTCCACCTGTCAGACTGACTTCCACAAGGTATCAACACTAGAATAGGTCCTGTCATCCTCCCTGTCTCACTGTGGTGCTGACTCATGTGTGCTGCTGTGTGTGTAGCCATTGTTGATGCTATTCATGAGGAGAGAGAGAGAGAGAGAGAGAGAGAGAGAGAGAGAGAGAGAGAGAGAGAGAGAGAGAGAGAGAGAGAGAGAGAGAGTGCGAGTGCACTGAAAGTCAGACGAGAACAAAAGATTTTCTAGTTTTGCTGCGATTTTTGTATACGTAATGCTCTTAAAATTCTTTCAAAATGATGAGAAGAAGCATGTTGGTCATTGTGCAGATCTAGTAAGTTAAACTTCCTCCATATATAAATGTACAAAAACCTTAGGTACTCAGATTATCTAGCCATAAATTTCAGAGCAGCAAACCTAACTCTATATCCACTGTGTACATGATTCACCAAACCATCTATCCGGTACAGGGCAGAGACAGTCATGGCAGTGGACATGAGGCCCCTACCCAAGGAACCCGAGTCTGAGAAGAAGAAGCATAAGGGACACAAGGCAGGAAAGAGACACAAGGATGCTGACAAACCCAACATCTCCTACCCAACTAACTTTGAACACACCATCCACGTGGGGTTCGACGCGTGCACGGGAGAGTTCACGGTGAGTGTTGGGGGGTGCGGAAGGGTTGTCTTTATAATGTTTCACAGGTAATGCACTTCACTGCTTGTCTCTTGCATTGATTGTACAGCAGGTTTTGGTCATTCATCGTGGAAGGAAGAGTGATTCTGGTGCGTGTATGTATGTGAGTTTGACCTTATCATTATTTTAAATACACAAATACATCAGGTTTATGAGGGGTCTCCATTGTATCATAGATTTTGTACAAATAACACAAATTCACCTTAAGGTACACAATAGTTCAATTTCGTTTTTCATATTGCCCAAATTTATAAAACCGTTACTCAAGTGTTTATTGAACAATCATTATAATAGAAGCTTCTTGGCCATTATGTGTGCTGGATGTTTATTGCAGCAGCATTTAGAGTTTTGCCATAATTTCTGGGGAATATACTCACTGTGCGTGCTGGTGAGATTACACGATATGAAAAAATAAATGTGCATCATGGTTGTATTGTAACCAAAGGCAATACTGTAAGTCATGCACACGTGCCCGAGAATTCAGCTTTCTGTCATCAACATGAGGATAAAAGTCACTTGAACGTTAGTAATCAAGCACCAGGAAGGCTGAATGTCTTTCACTATTAGGGCTTAGATTCTCTCTTTAACAAACTCTTAAATTTCTGATTCGGTAGTCAGTGCTCCTATTAAATGATGTAAATACTGGTCACCAATGTAACAAAATCACATCAAATGAGGAATTATGTGCCTTTACCCCATACAGATTTGTGCAATTGTGTTAATTCTTCTGATCTTAGCATAAGCGGATCACTTAACTTATACATTCAGAATTATGTATGACGGGTTGCTGTTTATATGGAGACATGGTATTGGCCTTGTTCTTTGGTAGGTCATGTCTGGGTGTGTGACAGGTTGAAGGGAGTGAAAGTGTTTGCACATGTGGGTATCAAATTATAAAGTATTTTTTTTGTTGTATATATATATATATTTTTTTTTGGTGTAACAGGATGCCATATCACTGCCAGATAGCAATGGTTGTGTTCCAGGAGTGTGTGGCACAGTAGCATAGTGCTGTTAATGTTGAATCAAACAAACATTAAACATTCACAAAAACCTAACTTGTGTTCTAGCAGTCACCTGGTAATTGACAGTTTTCCCATGTAGCTTTAAAAATGTCATTATTTGCATCTTCCTCTGTATTCTGATTATTTATATATTTTGCTTCTATTTTTAAATGATTTTTGCCATGTTCACCACAACTTATTCCAAAGCTGTGTTTTCAGCATACTGTTCTGTGTTCCCAAGTTGAATACACCCATAAGTGCTTAGCTGAAGCCTGTTGTGTTGTTGCAGCACACTGCAAACTACACAAACTGCACTGGTAGTCCCCAGTACACCCCAAGACCATCCTTCGCTATGTGGGATACTGCATTAAATGATTATAAGGTAAAACTTGAACACTGTGACACATCCCACAGCCGACACCAATGTGTGTGTGCGTTTGTGTGTGTGTGTGTGTGGTGTTCATGTTTACCAGTGCAGATATTTCCTCAACAATACTGGCAAGATTTGGTTTGTGTTCAGCTCACAAAAGGTCAGGGTAAGGCTGTGTTGATGTGCTACACAATGCTGAAGGATTCTTAACTCATCATATTATCAGTGGAATAATAGATTTGATGATAATGTTTCTGCCTTCAGTGCCATGCTGTGCTGCATTTACACTGCTTATAATAATTATTAGAAACTTAGAAATGAGTGAAAACCTTACCGAGCTAACCCATTATTATTTTTGTGAGCTGAGGCAAAGCTAATATCTACAGGGTTGTTGGAGGAATGGACACTACTATGACAATGAAATATCAGGAGAATTGAGGACTTGCACTTTTGTGGGATGTTGCACAGTATTTAAAGTTTGCCCAAAAAATCCCATATTTCTCAAGTATCATAGTTGTACTGTTACATCTCCAAAATTTTTTATTGATCTATGTATTAATCATGGTAATTTTTCTAGTCAAATAGCTCCTCATCCTATTTGAATACAACCTGTGTCAACACCACATTTACTCCAGACTTTTTCCAGACCACTTTTTGATTTTTTTTTGCCATGCTTTTAGCAGCTCTGCAAAACTTATGGATCAGCACCTTTATTTTGTCCATGTAACAAATGTGACAATAATCCAAATGGAGGTCCATGAGGCTCATCATGCAGATGTGATCCTTTTTTTCTTTCATGCAGCCTACAGGGGACCATAGCAGTTGCCAGGTGCATCTTCCATTTGTTTGCTTGTAATCCTGCTTGGCTGTTCTGTTTAGGGCCATGTCATTATGCCTGGCTCCCCCCAGCCACAGTCTTACTACCGTGCCCTAGGGAGTGAGCGCTGGTCATGTCGAGTGTGGCGTAGTGAGATAAAATTTTGTCGGAGGAGAACCTGCAGCCCGACAGCTTTCCCTGCTCACTTAGATGCAGTGATTGGCTCAGCTGCTCGGAAGCCAGGCCATTATGTCTGGCCACAAACCTCTCCCTCCCTGTTTTTTCATTACAATTTTTTTTGAAACTCAACAGGGCTTTCTACTATTGATGTAGAACTTGTTTGCGTTTTCTTTTCTTTTTTATTCATAAATACAAACTCCAATGAAACAATGGAACAGTTTGGTGTATTTGTTGTGTTGTTTTCTCGTCCCTAAGGAACACACTTGTTTTTACTCCTCTACCAAGGCTCAGCTTAACCCTGACATCACACACAATATTTGTACTTTGCCTTCTGTAATGCTTCACTTTTAGGTTTCCTTTCCTCTCATCCTTTTATTTAATTGACAATATTTTTATTATGATTTTATTGATGTTCTGAACCTTTGCCTTACAAATGCTTTTCCTCTCATATATTAGTATTTTTCAAATATTATTTTTATGATTATTATTATTATTTTATTATTATTATTTTTATTATTATTATTATCATTATTATTTCTGCTTCTGTCATTTCTTGTTTCTTATGCTACATTTTCTTTGAAATTTAGTATTTAAATTTGTTTCTATTACTATAAACTATTATATAATCTTTATCCTATCACTCCTGCTGCCCTGTTTGTCTTTAATTTTTGTTTTACTTTATTAATCACAATTTAGAGCTACTCCTTTCAACAACACACATTTTTTATAATGTTTCTCGTAATGTAGTGTTCCTTTACTTGCTTGATTCAACACTTCCACCCACGAGTGATGGGAATATTTCTAAACAACCATTAAAACCTTGCCTAACACCTCCCTAGGGACACCAACGAAAGTAATGGTTCCTAGCTGCACTTCCTCGGAGAAAGCCTCGTTGTAGAGTTCAAGAAAAATGTAAACTTATCTTTTGAATCATGCTTTTTTTAAATTCTTTAGTCAGATGCATGCTCTAATTTTCAAGTTAGTTTTTTGGTGTAATTTTTGGGGAGAAACTACATTTTTAACGGCTTTGAAAATAAGATCTTAATTTTTGTATGCACTCCTAATTATGTGTTACTAAGGTGAGCAGGTTATGTGCACCAGCTAGAGGTAATTTAGTGTTCTATGATGTACCTTGTCCACAGTCATGTTTCTGTGAGTGTGAGACAGCACAATGCCAAGCTAAAGGGTGGCTTGACACTGCCTCACCCAAGTGCAGGAGACGGCTGGGCTGGCACTCCTTTTAGGCTCACAGGTGCCAGGGGAGGATGCTGCCACCTGGACACTCAGGCAACCACTCATTAAAGTTGTTTAGGAAATGCTTAGGTAGGCTCGTCAGTCACTTTAGGAGAATGTACTCTTGTGTTAGATGATTATAGTGTTTGTCATAAAAGGAAGAATATTTTGTCAGTTGTGTGTTTGTTTGTCATATTATTGTGTTACAGGAATTAGATTGAATGATGATTTAAGCAGATGTATTTATTTAAGTTAGGGCAATACAAGTAAGTACTTCAGGTACTGTCATAATGATATAAGGAAACAATCTTGAACATTCAGATAATTCATTGACATATATTGTGGCAGCATTTACTGTATACTGTATTATTAATGGGACTAGAGAGTGCAACATGTTACTGTAGTAATTATAGACTTTGTTCATTGTTAATTATGTGTCTGCACCTTGTCTCTTTGTGTTAGTTTGTTTTTTTACGGCTATTACTAAGTTGTTTAAATAACCTAAACATGAGTTTATGTTTGCTGTTTATTCTTTTAAATATATTTTAGTTACTTTCTCAAAAAGCTACTAAATTACACATTCCTCACTCACTGTAGACTAGGAAAATGTACCAAGGTCCTATTAGGTATCCATAGGATGGCCTCAGTCTGGCCATTGCTCTGGCCACACTTTTGTTTTACCCAGTACTCATACCCACTTCCTCTGGTCCTCAGGGCATGCCAGACTCCTGGACCAAACTGCTCTCTATCTCCAACATCAGTAAACAAGAACAGAAGAACAACCCCCAGGCTGTTCTCGATGTTCTCAACTACTATGATGCTTCCACCAAAGAGCACCAGACCTCAAAGTTCATGACCGTAGCAAAGACCGTTGGTGAGTGCCATCTTGTTGTCTGCTTATACTAACCACTAAGAGGGTGAGGGTTGAGGCGGGGGGGAATATTTGTTGGAGGGAGGGAGAGGGTTGGATTGATTTTGAATGAATGCATCTTTAACAATTATGATGTGTACTCTGGATGAACGTAATGAGAAACCTTACATAATAGTTCAAATAAAAGTCCATTCTTATTGTATATATTCAATGTGCAGAGCAATGAAAAGTTATGAATTTTTGAAAAAGGACCCAGAAAGTAAAGAAATTGACCTCCAAATCACACTTGATTGTGTAGTTTGTGAACCTACATCAAGATAACAGAGGCTCACCCAAATCAACATGGAACGTGCACTTACAAATGATAGTCGTTATTGTTATGGAAGCATTTTTGTTCTGTTGTTTGAAGATCCATCTAAAGAATTATTTCCTAATTATCCTTCCATAATTATGTCCCCTCCACCCTGCATCGCCAGACCCTTCTCCTCGGCCAAGCTACCAGACAGGTATCAACACCACTTCCACCACCACCACCACCACTACCACTACCAGCTATCCTGCCACCCCATCACCTCACAAAATCTCAGATGCTTCATCAGGTTCTCCCTCAACACCAGAAACCTGTTCGGAAGTCAGTGTGAGTTGCCGGCTTCTGCCTCTGTGTGTAATGACATAATGGCATTTTTTCATCCATCATGATTGGTAATCAGTATAGAAACATTTTCTCTGTTGAATTTTATCTTGTAAATTGTAGTTGTTTAGTGAATTAATATAAAACATTACATCAACAGACACCTGTTGTTTATTAATGTGAGGCAGATATTAAGTACACTGCAGATGAAGATGAGTTATTTAAAATATTTATATATCATGTTCAATGCTTTTTGATGTAACCTAGAACTCTTATTAGCTCACTCCTACTACAAAAAAAATACCCAATGAAGGAAGAGTTAATAGTGAGCCATAGAGTAACTCGCTTCCCTTTCCTTTTAATCTCACAACATGCATTTGCTCACCAGTCTATCCTCTGCTATACATCAAAGGTCCCAGAAGAAGAAGAGGAAGAACCACCACCACCACCCATTGCTACCCGACCTGAGCGAACCAAATCTATATACACTAAACCTGTGGAGGATGAAGCTAATGCAAATGCAAATGGAGCAACGTTTGACAGCAACCGTAACCCCCAGCAGGCTACCAGCTTCACCCCGGCACCCCCCATCACCCCTGCACCTATGCCTCCCGTCACAAACACAAACACAAACACAAGGTTAGCAGTGCTTGTTACAGAACTACATATTGTTACTGTGCATTGTTCCTCATTATGAAAAGAAGAATTTTGGTCCGATGTTGATGTAATTAATTTTGAAATTTTTGATTAGTTGTCTAAGAATTTGCTCTAAGAATTTATAACTGTGTTGTGCAATTTATCCTTCATATGTTTGATTAAGGAAGGTTTGTATTGACGTTTTACTTCACATACCTCCCTCTCTTTGTACAGTACAAGCACAGCAATAGAAAGAACGGCAGAAAAGCAGAAGAAGAAGAAAATGAGCGATGAGGAAATCTTAGAACGACTGAGAAGCATAGTGTCAGTAGGCGACCCCAATAGGAAATACACCAAAATGGAAAAGATTGGACAAGGGTAAGAGTGGAAGTACATGTTTCTGATTTCTTACGTTCTCTCTTGATGATGTTGAGAACGAGAGAGGCTATCGCTGCTTAAGTCTCAGATGCATATAACATTGTAAGCTCCATCTGAGGACAGTATGGCAGCAGTTTAGGTAATCTTTGGCCAGTTAGCGGTAATACCAAAGAAAGAAAAGTAGCCAGCGGATATCGGGACTCGAACCCGGGACACTCAGCTCACATGCCCGAACGCTAACCACTGTACTACCGCCTCCTTTCACTTTCTGTGCAGAAGAGTAGCTTTGATTAACCTAAATAGTAATATTACATAAGTGCTGGTAGCAGTAATTACAAAGTATAATGTAAATTAGTACTATTGTTTGATTTAATTTTTTCTTCAAATCTTTTATTTATTTATTTGTTATTAGGAAATGTGGATGATATACTTCTTGAAAATTAACTATCCTTCCATACTTCTTGTACATTATATATTGACATGTATTCCTCTTCCTTCCCTCCCTCTACAGAGCCTCAGGGACGGTGTACACTGCCATAGAGACAGCCACAGGTATGGAGGTGGCCATCAAGCAGATGAATCTCTCACAACAGCCAAAGAAAGAGCTTATCATCAATGAGATTTTGGTGATGAAGGAAAACAAGCATCCCAATGTGGTGAACTACCTAGACTCTTACCTTGTCAATGAGGATCTATGGGTGAGTCAGGCGGGATGAATATTTATTTTAATTTTTATTTATTTATTTATTTATATATTTATTTATTTATTTTTTTTTTTTACATTAAAGTGCTTTGTTTGTTGTGTTCTTTTAGCTTATTTGTATTACATGAGTTGTGCTCATGTTCATTTTAGCTATGTTTCGATTCACCATTAATTTTTTTTGTATTTATGCTATTGTCATTGTACGATTTATCAAATCTCTATTTTACATTCTTGTTCTCAGGTGTCAATGCAGTAAACACTCAATTTAACAGATTAATTAAGTAGAAGGGATGTCCATTAACGCCAAGAATCTGTCTAATTAAATGTAACCTTATGTACTCTGCGGGGTGCAAGGTTATTTTGTATTTGTACTTCCCACACTGTACAATGTCCACCCTGTGCTTCTTTGTTCTCTGCCTTCATCACTGGCTCACCATTTGTTGCAGGTGGTGATGGAGTACCTCCCAGGCGGCTCCCTCACAGACGTCGTGACGGAGACTTGTATGGACGAAGGGCAGATAGCAGCTGTATGCAGGTGAGGGTCGGCTCAGCATGAGGACAGAATTCATTAAACTTTTGGGTGTCAATAAAGTGAATAGCAAAGAAATAATGTCATGTGGTCACCCATTACTTTGTTTTGCAGGGAAGTGTTGCAGGCGTTGGAGTTCCTGCATGTGAGTCAAGTCATTCACCGTGACATCAAATCTGACAACATTCTCCTTGGAATGGATGGCAGTGTGAAGCTCAGTAAGTCAAGGATCTCTCACACTAAGTATATTAGCAATTTATTACTTGTTTGTTAGTTACTGAAACCTCACAGCTAACATTATGAATCAGAAATTATAGTTCCATGGAATAAGAAATGCACACAAGCACCGTACGTATTGGAAACAAACACACAACCCAAATATGCAAAGAATATTGACATCATACATTTCAATGACAAATACACCTTCTAACTTTTGCTTTTCTTTTTTTCAACCCCAACAGCTGACTTTGGTTTCTGTGCACAAATCTCCCCTGAACAAAACAAGCGCACCACCATGGTGGGGACGCCCTACTGGATGGCCCCCGAGGTGGTGACGCGGAAGCAGTACGGCCCCAAGGTGGACGTGTGGTCACTGGGCATCATGGCCATTGAGATGATTGAAGGTGGTTATGGTTTGACTTCCTTTATTTCCTTGACAAATGAAAGTATTAGGAGCATTCTATTAACAACTAATATGCAACAATAGTACAGATATTTAATTGATTCTAATCCTCAGGGGAACCACCATACCTCAATGAGAACCCCCTCAGAGCACTGTACCTGATAGCAACCAATGGTAAGCCAGAGATTAAGGAGAGGGAGAAGCTGTCCCACATGTTCCAAGACTTCCTTGACCACTGCCTCGACGTGGAAGTGGAGACTCGCTCCACTGCACATGAACTCCTGAAGGTCTGTAGACTGTGTGTGTCTGTGTTGGTTTAATGAAGTCTTGTCATGTATTTCAACTACCTTGTACATTTACGTGAAGTTTCAATATCATGTGTGGTGTTCCTTTTCAGCACCCTTTCCTCAAGTTGGCCCGGCCACTCTCAAGTCTCCACCCGCTCATTGTAGCAGCTAAAGAGGCAGCCAAGAATCACTAGGGCCTGTGTGGCTCTCCCTTAGATTATTACCTCCCAGATCCTGTGTGGCAGCTCGTCATGGTCTGAGGGCAAGGCAGGTGAGCCAGATGAGCTGTGTATCAGGCCGGACTGAACCCAAGCACAGGGAGTGTGTGTCAAGTAGATCTGATGATTTGTTGTCTGAAAAAAACATATTACAGTGGGTTGGATTACTAGTGTATAAGAGATTCTATATGCAAATTTATAAACAGCTGTGCTTTCAAAGATGGGCATCTGAAAAAAGAAGAGCAGGAGTGTTTTTTTATCTTGTGATTTTGTCATTAGTTTGAATATCACACGGGGGAGGGGATTTATTTTTTGATCTTTGAATTTTAAGGTTTAGAAATAATTTATTCAGCTTTCTCAGGATTAAATTATAATTAGTGTGAATTTTCAACACTACTTAAGTATAGTAATGTTCAAACAGTTCCCTTGATTATTCTGTCAAGGATATTTAGTTGAGGACAGTTTGGTCATTGGTTAACTGCTTTATTTGAATTTTATATACATATATTTTTTTTTCGGCATGAAGCTTTCTCACTTGTTGACAGTGAACGTTTGAGTCATAAGCCAAAGCAGCTTTGTCCTTGTAAGATGTGCAGAAAACACCTGTCATCTCATTAGAACAGGTGGTGTAGCTATGGTAAGAGTTGCAGCTTGAATTGTGCGGTTGACATATCAGTGATGGACAGAGGTTAGTCAGCTGGCTAGCCTGCTTAGCGCCCTTGCACGTTGACTTCAGGAATCTGCAGCTGCAGTTTAGATCTGATGAGCTTCTCAGCCACAGTGATAAATGTGTTAGTAATCTCAATTATCTGAGAATGTACTCTTTCTTATGTGTTCACTTGACATGCTATCCCTCACAAATACAGGAATGAATTGGTAATAACATATTAGACTCAAAATGGAGCTTGTAAAGTGTTCATAACCAGCGGACTTGAGCTGTGTCAGTTTTGTAGGACTTTGGATGAGTTTAGTAGATGGACTGAAGTCAATCATTGGTCCTTTTTCAGCAAGCACCTGGGGCAGTAAGTGGACAGTGAGAGGAAGTTGTAATCTATTTTAATCACTGAAAACTTGAAAGGTTAAAAAAGTTAAGTCACTCCATTCTGCCATGAAACTGAAGGGTGCCAGTGGCCTGTGTGCCTCTGATTAGTTCTAGAAACCCTTGTTAATCCCCATCCCTCCTGCACCTACAGTCAGTAGATTTGTGCCACATTATAACGCCCTCCTAAAAAAGTGGTCTGAATGCAGCACGTGTATTAACCCGGCAGCAATATTATCTATCGTACGAGTTTGCAGTATGCGAGAAGATCCCTGTTTACTATAAATGGACCAATCAGTGTTTTCATCTTCACCACTAGGCAACCCTCAGTAAGAGTAATTCAGTGTAACTCGTTCTCTTTAAACTCACACAACAGCTATAAATTTCCTTCTCGTTCCAGTAAACCTCTAAGCAGTCATAAGTGTGTACCAGGTGTCCCATGTAAATAAGAATAAATATTTATTTGATGTAGATGTGTAGCTGGTAAGATTATGTACTATTAGTGCCTATGACAAAAATGGGGGTGGGGGGAGGGATTGACTTGAGTGCAGCTGCTGAACACATCCCTATCTTCATCTGGCTGTATCAGTCAGGGAGTAATTGTGTATCTGAGGTGTCACAATTATGCATTATGTTAGGGTCAATAGTCACGAGTTTGATGGTAGAAGTAGAAATTTAACCTGTGCCTCATTTTGTCATTTCATAGTGATTTTGACAGTGAAGTGAAGCAGTGGTGTGTGAGTGGGACACTACCTATGTAAAGAGGTGGTGGTGGTGGAACTTGTCTCATGTTCTCGTGGCAGCAATACAGGCTTGACAGAGAGAGCGCTTTGTTCAACGCAAGCAATGCTACAGTGTGTGGTGTTGTAGCAAGAAATATTCAAAGCAAGGTTGAGATGCTGTACAGTTTAGATAGTGCATAATGTTTTGCTGCTTTTGAATGGCTGCTCACTTCTTGAATAATGAAAGAGAAAACTTAAAAGGTTCATAGCACTGCCTATATTCTAGATATGATAGAAACGTCTCAGAAGGAAAGTAGTACTGTAATATCTTTCGCAAGTATTATTCATCAGTCAGTATAATTAATACCAATAAAAGTACCTTACCTACACATCTTTCAAGATTTAGTTGAACAAGAATGGAAACATGTCTTGAAGGTACTTGATGCATATGTGCTGTGAGATAGTGTGCAATTTGAAAGGAAAGACTATCATGGTAGTGTGCAATTCCAAGTGAAAAGATTATCCCTGGGAAGTAGTAAAATATTCAAGTGTTATGATTTCAAGCTTCACTAATACAACCTCTGAATCACGCGTGCCAAGTGGTGAGAGCATCAGTGTCAACAATTGTGCCATAAACCTGTGAGCTGTGGCACCTGGCACCACGTGATGACTCATAGCCATGTGGAAATAACCATCAGTACTGCAAAGTGTTTCCAGTGCGTCTGTGTGTCAGGAGTAATGTTTGGTGAGGCACTAGTCTGCTCACCTGGTGTGGCTTGTGTTCTGTGTGTAGCTTCAAACTGGAATCATAATGTACCTTTGCCTCTCCTTCAAGGGATTGGCAAGACAAGTAATTTTCCAGTGTTCAAATAATACCAAATAATTCAGGGGACCAGAAAATTATTGATTTCAAGGAACTGAGTATCTTGTGCCAGTGCTCTGCCAGTTGGTGTGTGTTACTATTCTCACCTTCTCCAGTTGCTTCAAGAAAGTGCGGGTCCACCCCTGCACTAGCCACCCAACCATGTGTGTCATGCCATTGGCCAAAACTTGCATTTTATCAGGGATTTTAAGCTATAACAAGGAATGATTGGAGGAAGCACTGGATGAGTGATGCATAATTGTATTGGATGTTTCTCCATAGTCATTTCATGGTTTTACATTTTAAGTTAAATTCCATTTTTGCTGAAAACTTCCCTTCTAAAAGAATATTTTGTATATGATTAAATTTGTGACATGGTAGTACTTCAACAGTCTCCTAACAGTGATTGACCTGTAAGGTATTTGTGTTCCTATAAAACTTTCTACAAAGTTTATCACATGCAGTAAAATCGAACCACATTTTGATGGGTCAGCCAACATATGCCATCGTAAAGAACATTTAGTCATGTATGTTTGGTCTGAGGATGAATTACATTTTTTTTTCCAAATTCGTGAATAACAAACAAGAAATACAATAAAAAGTTAATTAAATCAAGGGCATCTGCTTCTTTTTTCCTTATATTTATTCTTTGTTTACTTTGTTAAAGTGGTGAACCGATATCATTGAAATGAAAAACTCCTATTAACTGACTATTCTTAAGCATTGCTATGAGTTCCTTGTTTTGCAAGCTGTTTCTGTAGGAGGAGCAAGCAGCCCTTCTGTTTTGCTTGAGGAAGAAACCCAAAGGCTGTAAGGGAAATGTGAGGGAAGTATTCAAGAGTAAAATGCAACCAAGGTATTCCTATCTGGTGTTGCATTGTGTGAAGTAGCAGTATCTATTTTCCAAGTCACTGCCTTTTATGTACATTTTCTTTTGTATTTGTGTTAGTGGTGTACCTTACTCTAGTGCTTAACAGATTTCTTCCTAAGGACCAAGCCATATAATTAATTTTGCTGTGAAAGTATTTATTGAGCAGTTTATGAATAAGAATGGATTTATTCCCATTATTAATGAAACTGTAAATGTATCTGAGTTTTCAGTTTTGTTAAAGACACACACACACACGCACACGCACACACACACACACACACACACACACACACACACACACACACACACACACACACACACACACAAATGTTGCAGTCGTTTTTCCATGTTGGCATTAGAACAAAGACAGTTTGGTCACTACTTCAAATCCTCTTTTGCCAGATCAGAAGAAACGTACATCCTCTAACTCTCTCTAGTTTATCACCAGGAATACGAACAGGTGTGAGCACTGGCACATGAGATGCTATATTGTAAACCTTTTAGTGTGTTGATCAAGAAGAAAAAAAGTCATACATATGTGCGTTCTTTCAGTTGAAAAAGTACATGTTGTTCCCTGCCCCTAACATCCATGAACTGTATACGTAATCATTGTTTTGACCCAGTGAATATACAATACACTGGAATATGCACATCCTGTATACATCATTTTGTCATAATATTGGTACTTTGTTAAGATCTTCATCCCAAAATTACACCTCAGCAACACACTCCCCTGCAATGTAAGAAATTAATTAGTAGTCAATTGTGGAAACGTGCGAGTGCGTGACGTGATAATGAGCGGTACTCTCCGTGGTGTTTCTCTATGCAATGTTTTGTAATGGCAGCGGCAATGAACCAGATTATAGTGAGATTATGTGAATAAAATAATAATGTGCATGTGGCCATTTTTACTGAAGTAACACCACTGCATGGCCATATCTATTTACTTGCGTTTTTCATTTATTTATTTATTTATTTATTTATTTATCTTTAAAAAATTTTTTTTTTTTTTTTTTTTTTTTTTTTTTTTTTTTTTTTTTTTTTTTTTTTTTTTTTTTTTTTTTTTTTTTTTTTTTTTTTTTTTTTTTTTTTTTTTTTTTTTTTTTTTTTTTTTTTTTTTTTTTGTACACTTTGTAAAGCTATGACATCAATCCAACATTTTGATGAAAGGTTTGCCGTACTTACCCTTTATCTATTTTGATTTTTCAGTACAGTACATAGCTTTTTGGAAGTAACTACTAATATAAGGATGACTAACTTTATGAATAGTTTATTAATCTCATTGTAGCAATAGTGGAGATGAGGTGAGGTAGGAACCAGGTAGTATGTGTGTGTGTGTGTGTGTGTGTGTGTTTTTACTAGTCATCTAGCGGTAGAGAAGTGTTGTGTTGTTTTATTTAAGTCGATTACTATAATTTATATGTATCTATTTACCTAGTTGTAGTATACAGGGCCTGAGCTACACTCGTGTGGTCGTGTCTCCGTATCTATATTTGTTCCTTCAGTTGATGTACATTCTTAACCATTATCATCTCTTCCTTCAGAGTGTGTGTGTGTGTGTGTGTGTGTGTGTGTGTTTCCAGCTGCTGTGGTGGAAAGATAATGTGTTGCAAGCCTCTCATAGAGAACTTTTGGTTGTTCATTAATTCATTTTCTTCCAATCTTAGGCTAAACCACACGTAGGACTCATAGGTATGACGTACAGGTTCCTCCCTTCCACTTAAAAATGAAAAAAAAATGCAAATTCATAAGTACAAGGTAGAGGCAGTGTGGGCGTGGGCGTGGGCCATACGTAACATCTTCACACAGATACACCCACTATGCCAGTCTTTCTTTCCTATCTGACTACTTATCGCTTATTATCACACCACATATCACCTCAGTTAGGAAAAAAAAAGAATAAATAAGTGACAACTGGTTAGTAAGGGATAGCGGGGTGGGGTGGGGGGGGTGGGGGTGGAAGTCCTTTGAACCTTACATGTAGATGGCGCTGAAGTAGAGCTCTTTCGAGAATTATTGAAGCCGGAATCGAAGCTGTTTTGGGTGAGTACAGCTTTCCTCGGAGAGAGATGCTGTAGGTCAATGTATTCTATTTATTGTCACATATTCACTTCATCATCAGTATTATCTTCTTTAAGGTATAACAAGCTTGGTTTCACACCTGTAGTATTCCCACTCACCTGGGCAACAAGACTGGTGGTGATCTGAAGCCCCAGCGAGCAGTGAGTCATAACAGAGGCAGCAGAGTTTGTGTTGGATCGTGTAGATAAGCAAGATAAGATAATATTGGTACAGTTGTTATCTGCGCTAGCTGGTGTTCAGTCATCTGCAGCCCACCAACCTGTCCGCCCCACCTAG
Source organism: Cancer borealis (assembly GCA_036785275.1). NCBI lineage: Eukaryota > Metazoa > Arthropoda > Malacostraca > Decapoda > Cancridae > Cancer > Cancer borealis. The sequence goes on from JAXIVD010000862.1 coordinate 45,948, forward strand.
GTAAGTTCATTCTAGCTTTCTTGATTATTCGTGTATTGTTGCCATAGTTAGATCGGCAAAACTAGAGAGATAGAGGGAAAAAGGAATAATATATGAGGAAGATGTGTTAAGTAATGTTAGTTTATGTAAATTAGGTGTATAAAGGTAGTTGTGATGAAGAAGAAAAAACGAACTATTGAGCAAAGTCACATACATTACTTAATTTGAATCGGTATTTTTTTATGCATTTAGAGAGTGGAGTGTTAAATTGGTGCAGTGTTTAGATGGCCTCGTCACGGGATGGAAGCAGGCCTCGGAAAAGCTTGTGTGTATATGTATTCAACTCGTTAATGTGACGTGACTACTTGAAACCATAGATCACTAACATTCATGGAAAGCTTAATATATATTTATTGATATGAAAAAAAGTAATATCTATTGATGAAACAGTGTGTTGCCTTCAGTATTAACGATGTGTTGCCTGTTTCCTGATGGCGGTAGGTGTTGCGTTGAGTCGTCAGGAATAAACACGCCACAATGTCTAACACAAGCCCGTGGTTATTACGAAAGAGGGACGGACCACAACCACCCGCCCGTCTCACCTCCATCGAGTAAGTGCATCGAAAATCTCTTATTGCTATTATATTTAATTTGTGTCTATTTATCAGTATGATCTTATTTCTTTTTTTATTTGTTTTCATTCGAGTATATGTTGTCCTATGAGCCTTCAATCCTATCAAACGATCGCGTTGGGTTCTTCACGATCCTATTCTCTCTCCGTATCCTCACGTTGCGTCTCTTTCATAATTAATGTTTCTAGGTTCACTTCGGCTTACCTGTCATGTTCTTGTGTTATTTATAATCTATTCAATGTTCTTTAATTCACATGGTACCGCTCACAAGCTACTTTCACACATTATTAACTGTTCTGTCATTCTGTATCATGTTCTTGAGGCTCCAATAATATTATTCCGTCATAAAACACCTTACCCTCTTCAATGCTGAGCTCTCATATTTTGTGTCCTATTCTTCCCCTACGTTTCAGAATATCCCAGAATAACATGAAGCCACTCCCGAGGACCCCAGAGCCAGTCCGCAAGAAGCTGTCTAGCCTAGTAAAGCGGCGGCGTAACAAGACGGTACCCAATATATCCAATCCAACCCACGTTACTCATGTCCTCCACGTTTTCTTCAATGAAAAGACCCAATGCCTGGAGGTAAGTCATGACGGGTAACTGAAGAGGTAGTATTGGTGATGGTTGTATAAATTGGTGTAGAGAGGACGGGAAGAGAGGAGGAAGAAGAGATGAGATTGAAATGGAGATAAAAAAAGTAAGGAGGGAGAAAGTAGTAGTAGTAATAGAGAGAAATATAATCAGCTCACTATTCTAATCCATTTTTTTTAAAAATTAACACAGGGTTTGCCAGATTCTATGAAGGCAATCCTGGAATCGTCTACTCTCACGGTGGAGGAACAGCAGAAGAACCCAAGCGCCGTGTACCAAGCCATCAAGTATATCCAGTCACAGGACACAGTTGTCAGGGAGAAGTACATGACGCAAGGTAAGTGTGTGTGTGTGTGTGTGTGTGTGTGTGTGTGTGTGTGTGTGTGTGTGTGTGTGTGTGTGTGTGTGTGTGTGTGTGTATGTGTGTGTGTGTGTGTGTGTGTTTAGTTGTAGAAAAGAAGGAATTGTAGTTAATGGCAAGGAAGTGTATGGGATTATTAGAGTGAAAAAAAAAGTTATATTAAAAGGTAGTTTTCTTCATGGATTAGAAAGTTACATTTCATACCGATCCAAACATAAATAAAACTTATCTACTGAAACGTCTGCATGTCTGTAACACTAAATAATAAATAGCTGATTACGTGATAAGATACAGAAGGTGAAAAATAAAACACATGCAGGAAATCATTATAGTCTTTTCCTGTCTTTACGCTGCTGCTTTCTGTATAAAAAAAAAAAAAGAAGCCAAAGCCACAAGTCTGACATAAGATAAAAAATAAATAAATTGTACAAATGGAAAATAAACGCAGGACTCATTCAGTTTTCCCGTGAATCAGACGAACGTGTGTGACAAAAAAGATGAACATAAAACATAAACTCACAAATCTCTCCATACACGTGGATATAACAGACAGGTCACAGAGATCACCAGTCACCCGTACCATCCCCTTATCATCCACGTCCACACATCACCATCCGTGCATGCCACACTCACCTCACCTTCCTGGCACCTATGCTTGAACGTAGTGTATTAGTAAAGAATATAAAACTTTATCTCACCGTCTTCCCTTGAAATGAATCTGCTGGCATGAGAGACCCACGAGAGGCATGTCCTGTACGCGATAAGATAATTGCATTGACACGACACCATAAGGAGAAGGAACACATCTAGCCTTCCACCCTCTCTTGATAAATACTCAGCGCTGTCTGTCATCTACGGAATATTAAAAACAAAATAATGATGTTTTTTCTTGGTATTGCTAGTCTTGTAAACTCTGGCAACTCCTTCAGTTTGCCGCAAAATATGTCCTGACTGCGTCCTTATCTCCGGTGCTCTAGTGGTTATCAGCGTTTATTTAGACTTTAACTGCGAGGGAATCCAATGTTCTGAAGGGTTGTGGGCGCCGGCCGCGATGACTCATTGTAACACCTGGAGTTGTGTCAAGGTTACCTGCCATGTTTGCAGCGCACGCACACACACACACACACACACACACACACACACACACACACACACACACACACACACACACACACACACACACACACACACACACACACACACACACACACACACACACACACACACACACACACACACACACGGTAGAAATGGTAGAATTATGATGTGATGTGTGTGTGTGTGTGTGTGTGTGTGTGTGTGTGTGTGTGTGTGTGTGTGTGTGTGTGTGTGTGTGTGTGTGTGTGTGTGTGTGTGTGTGTGTGTGTACGTAATACCATCCTATTTTTACCTACAGCCATGCTAATCCACTTCACCTTCATTCTTATCTTCAACTCTTATTCATCTCGTGTCTTATCTCATCATCATCACCATTATCACCACCATCACCATCACCATTACCACACCCCTTACCGAACGATCTCCCCACCACCACCACCACCACCACCACCACCACCACCACCAGACAATGACTACGATGAGCTGCCTCCGCCCCGCCCCTTGACCCGAAAGTTTATTAACTCTGACTACGATGTGTTGCCTTTGCCTCGCCCCGTTGAGAACCTACCCACTATAAGGGAATCAAGAGAGTCAAGGGAACTGAGACAGGTGAGTTAATTGTTCCTCTTAGAAATACCTCCTCTTCTTCCTCTTCCTCCTCCTCCTCTTTCTCCTCTTTCTTCTCCTCTTTCTCCACCTCCACCTCCTCCTCCTTTTTCTCCTCTTCTTTCTCCTCCTCTTTCTCCTCCTCTTTCTGCTCCTCTTCCTCCCTCCTCTTCCTTCCTCCGCTATCTCCTCTGTTAAAGTTGCTACATATTGTGACCACGTGTCTCTGGGTATAATCATGTGTTGTCTTTCTCCGTGCATGTGCAGAGCCCCACCTCAAGGGACGTACTTGCCCCGCCTGTCCCCACACGCCCCGAGAGGACCAAGTCAGTGTACACCAAGCCAGTGGATGAGCCGGACGGTGGCCTCCTGCCCTCACAAAGGTAAGGAAGGCATGGCATGGAAACTCAGATGGATGGAAATAAATGAATAACTAACTACCTAACTCACTAATTACTTCATTAACTTATGAACTACCAACTCACCCAACTAATGAAATGAATATGATAATTAATACTGCTTTTACTATAGATACACTCAGTAAATTAAGATAAACTGATCAATTTGCATGTTATTTACTATATCACTCATGCTGAAGAAAGAATGAGAAGTCACACATAAAATTAAATAGGTCACAACATGTTACACTTCCCGCAGACCTCGGAGTGGGAGTGACGGGCCGGTGTCGCCCTTGGCCTTGAACCAGACGAAGCAGGAGAAGGCGAAGGCTCAACGAGAGGACATCTTGAGGAAGCTGCGGGAGGTGGTTAGCGTAGGAAACCC
>JAXIVD010000862.1:55000-60057 GCA_036785275.1 Cancer borealis
GGTGTAATAAACGCGTCTCAGGTGTGGCGAGGTGGTAGGCAGAGGAAGCGGATGGCACGCCGCTCCCCGCCTCCCTCCTTGGCCGGAATTAATCAACCTGCGCCGATATCTGTCTAATCAAAGGCGAGGCACGCTGAGTATGTCAAGTGGCCTGGTGTGGGTGGTGTCCTTCTCCCTGTAATTATTCCCTCGTCTTGCCCGATATTATTTTGTTTGTTGTGAGTGTCCTGCCCGCCCCGCCCCGCCCCGCCTCGCCCCGCCCCGCCCCGCCCCACCCTGCCGCGCGTCGACCCCTTTACCGGCGGGGCAGTGTTCAGTTTGTGGCTTGGAGACAAATTATTATGATGAGTCAGGTAATAAATGAGATATTCCGCCTTTCATCCTTCTCTTCCTCCTCTTCTTCCTTTGTCATCGTGTACTACAATCTGTTATCTGAAACTGTATTAACAACCTAAATAATGTATCATTATGTCACTTGTATCGAGATTGAGTGAATTAAGTAATACCAGATATTTATGCAGTAATATCACAACACATTTTTTCTTCTTTCTTTTTAGGATAAACATCAAATCAGCGCAAAAAAAAAATCAAATAAAAAGTTAAATATTTTGATTTAATGCGACGAGAAGACATTGGCAACATTTTTATATTTTAAAAAGACATTGTTGGATACCCTGCTACAATACGTGACTCGTAAGGAACAGAGGAAGATGAAATAGACTTGACAAAAGCGAAAGTGAAGCACAGACGATAAGGAAGAAGAGGTGGTGGAGAAAGGCGAGACGCGGTGACTGAAAATAAACGTGAGAAAGACGGAAACGGAATAATGGTGATTGATCGAGTGATTATTTGTGGCGGGAACGGCGGCTGGTAACTGGACGAGAGAGAGAGAGAGAGAGAGAGAGAGAGAGAGAGAGAGAGAGAGAGAGAGAGAGAGAGAGAGAGAGAGAGAGAGAGAGAGAGAGAGAGAGAGAGAGAGAGAGAGAGAGAGAGAGAGAGAGAGAGAGAGAGAGAGAGAGAGAGAGAGAGAGAGAGATAATAGACACCGACAGACAGACAGACAGACAGACAAATAGACAGACCGAAAGCATCCATCCAACCCTCAAACCAAACACACAACACCACCACCATGATAGTGGACGCAGTTCGAGTGATTCCATGTGGCGGTGGCGGTGACGGAGGCGGCGGCGGTGGAGGCTCTGACGGGACGATGGCGGAGGAAGACGACACTCTGCGGCCTCCCTTCACGCCCCCGGAAGCCGCTGTTGAGGGCACCGCCGCCTCGGAGACCAGACTCATACACCAAGAAACCCAGAGCAGCAAGATTGAAACCCAGAGACAACAACAAGATGACTGCGGGGAGAAAGGAGACACTGTGGATTTTAAGGTGAGGAAAGGAAGAGGAAGAAGAGGTGGATGTAGTAAAGATGGTGATAGGGAGGAGGTGGAGGAGACGAGGTAATGATAGAGGAGAGTAAGAGAAAAATTAATAGGAAAGGGAATTGTTTGATTTTGAAAGGATTGTGAATGTGAAGAAGAGGGAAATTAAAAAAAAATACAGTTAGAGGAATAAGTGATAAAGCAAACAATGAAATCAGGAGAAATTGTGAAGAGAACGAAAGTGTGGATAAGACCATGGAACATTTCAGAATAAAAAAATGATATCTGTTCTTTTGGCATAATCTTGAAGAAGACTAATGACAAAAAAATATAATAACAAATTGAAAAAAAAAAAAAAAAAACCCTAACCTTTATTCACTTTTCCACACTACAGAAGAGTGTGTATCCCTTAGATTTACCGAGAGTTGGTGTTGTGTCTGTTTTACCTGGCAGGGGTGCGGCGAGGTGTGTCAAGGGTGCCGGGACGTGATCGCTGACCGCTTCCTGCTACGAGTCAACTCCCGCTCGTGGCATCAGACGTGCCTGCGGTGCTGCGTGTGTCAGCTGGCCCTCGACCGTCAGCCTTCCTGCTTCATCAGGGAGCACAACGTCTACTGCAAGTCCGACTACACCAGGTAAGCCGAGGACAGGTGTTCAAGGAGTGAGAAAGTGTTAGTAAATAGTAGAGATGAGGGAGGAAGGAGTGATGAAAAGAAGAGGAAAGCAGTGATAAAGGAGAGTTCGTGAATACAGAAAGTAAGGAGGTGGTGAGGAAGTGCTGAAGGAAGGAGTAGGTCATGAGGAAGGAGGTAGATAGGAGTAGTAGGATAAGTATGAAGGGCAATGAGTCAGGTGTTGGACAGGTGTGATGCAGGTGAGGTGTGTTATGTTGTGTTAGGTTATTGTTACTGTTGTTATAATTGTTGTTGTTTCATTGTTGTGTTAGCAATGAATGTGTAATTATTATTGGTGGTGGTAATGATGGTGTGGGTTGTAACACGAAATTTTGTTGTTATACTTGTTTTATTTGTTTGTTGTTGTTGTTAGAATTATGTTGAGTTTAACATTAACAACAATTAACATTACTACCATTACCACTATAGAATTACCACTACAATGAGTTATATTATGATTTACACTTAAAACAAAGATATAAATACAGAGCCTCATAAATAGAGCTGTGGATGAATAGAAACACCTTAGTACATTAATTATGAGTAAGATTGAAAGTTTTTAAGAGAAAGTTGGATAGATAAAAAAAATGATTGCTATGATACATGATTAACTAACTAAATGAACTGGAACTGAATTGTATAGACTGACTGATCTCTTACACTTTTCACGTTTTTTTTGTTTCTATCACCATCACTACCACAACGACTACAAATACGACCAATATAACTACCATTACCACTACCACCATCCGTCGCCTATTATTGTTAGTAGTTAAGGGGAGAAGGAGAGACTAGGGGCTTAGGTCACATACCTCCTCCTCCCTTCTCCTTTTCCCCCCCTTCTCCCCTTCTTTCCTTCTTCTCTTCTTTCCCTCCCTCCCCCTATGACCATTTTTGGAAGCTTCGACCCGAGCACTTGTAAATGCAGTGCTTCGAGTGAGTGGTTCGATCGGATATGAAGCTTTCTTTTCTTTTCTTGGCTTCAATTATCTCTCTCTCTCTCTCTCTCTCTCTCTCTCTCTCTCTCTCTCTCTCTCTCTCTCTCTCTCTCTCTCTCTCTCTCTCTCTCTCTCTCTCTCTCTCTTCATCCGCATCCTCTTCTCTGTTCTCATGTCCTTTCACCTCCGTGCTGCATCATCTCCTCCGCCCCTCCACCCTCTCCTCTTCCTCTTCTCCACCCCTCCACCCCCTCCTCTTCTCCACTCTTTCCCTCCCCCCTCCCTCCTTCCCTCCTGTTCAGACGGAAGGATTAACTGTCGAACAATCGGGCAATTACACCTCTGGACATTTCTGATGCTGCCTCCTCCTCCTCCTCCTCCTCCTCCTCCTCCTCCTCCTCCTCCTCCTCCTCCTCCTCCTCCACCTCCTCTTGTTACTATTCCTCTTCTCCTTATTCCTTTTTCCTCGGTACAATTTTTCTTTCTTTCTTTCTTTCTTTCTTTCTTCTTACTTTTCCTTCTTTTTTCTCTTCTTCTTCTTCTTCTTCTTCTTCTTCTTCCTCCTCCTCTCCGGAAACACCTGGACCCACAAGGTGTGTTGCTTTTATGTACGTTTCATGTACGTTACGTGAATATGTTTCTGAAAAGTGTACACACCGGCGTCGATGTTTTAATAGCTGTGTACACACGAATGTATACACAGGAACACCTGCAAACATATCCGTGCCCGATTTGTATACACACACACACACACACACACACACACACACACACACACACACACACACACACACACACACACACACACACACACACACACACACACACACACACACACACACACACACACACATATACACGTATAGGTGTGTGCATTCGGGGTGTAGGTAAACCAATACTTACACACGTACACAGTTAGAGGTTAATGTAATGTGTGTATAATATGTGTACGGCTGATGTATGTTTCTGTATGTATGTATGCATGTAAGCACGACACATACACACACACACACACACACACACACACACACACACACACACACACACACACACACACACACACACACACACACACACACACACACACACACACACACACACACACACACACACACGGGCATGACACAGCTAATATGCCACGCTACTTCAAACCTACAACAGCTGTTCTTTATGACACGTGCCTCGTGAAGCTGTACCGCACCGCTGTACCGCACCTCTGTACCACACCCTTCTGTACCACATTTTACCTGTACCGCACTTACCACACCACACTCTACCTTCATATAGTACATTACGAGATATTTCCAATTACAAAAAATTTAACTCAGAATATTTCCATTAATCAAACGTAAATAAGTTGTAGTTTCCTGAAGACAAGTTAAATGGACAGGAAAAGAACCATTAACTTCAGACGGAAACGAGAGAGGGAAAAAATAGAGGGACGGGGGAAAAAATGTAGGGCTATGTTGTAGTTGAAATAGTTTGAGGCGCAACAGTTAGTCATTTGTCTTGTTTATAGAAAGCTACGCGCATCCCAGCATCACACACTCTCACTTGTTTCACTTCCCAGATGCTACGCTACGTTATGTCCTTCCCTCCTTACCTTCCTTCCTTCCTTGCATCCCTTCCTTTCATCCCTTCCTTCTTTCCATCCTGTCTTCCTTTAGTCCCTCTTTCTTCGTCAATCCTTCCTTCCTTCCCCTTCCTTCCTTCCCCTTCCTCCCCTTCCTTCCTGCTAAACCTCATAATCATCACCACAACATCCCGTCTTACTGTCCCATCACGCCACGTCCTTCACCCATACCCCATCCTTCCTATCCTTCCCATCCCTATCCTACCCAAGCCCATGATATCCTTCCTTACACCAATCCTATGCTCCTTAATCCCCCTTGGACCTAACTTATCCTTCTGTAAGATCCTCCTCACTCACCCTTTCCTCCTTATCCCTACTCACCCCTTCTTACTCACTCACTCTTCACCCCTCCTCCTCATCCCTCCTCCTCACTCAGCCCTCCTCCTCACTCACCCTCCTCCTGACTCACCCCTCCGTATCACCCCTCCTTAT